>PVLD010002954.1:72512-153209 GCA_004027595.1 Dinomys branickii
GAGGGAGGGAGAGAGAGAGAGAGAGAGAGAGAGAGAGAACCCTGACTCATACAAGTGAGAGCAAGAACCCAGGGGGTAAATAACATGCCACATACAGCTTGTTTTAGAGCATTTGTTGAAGAACACCAAATCAAACTATGTTTATATAGTTTATATAGTCCCTCTGGACTCAGGAGAAAGTAGACAAAGTCCAGAGCTTACCAAAAATGAGGAGTCTACTATTAGTTTCCCATCACCCCATAAATCCAGTACTGCAAAAGTCTGTATCCTTAGTGTAAATATAAATGAAAAATAAACTGACCTCTACACCAGAGAATCTGTCAAGGAAATTCCCTCAAACTTTAGCACTTAGAATCAAGGAGAAAAATATCTGCCCTGAGAATGTGTAAACAGTCAGCCCTCATGGGAGTTTGAAACCTGAATTCCTAATATTTGGATGATCTAAATGAAATCCTCTAGCTAAGAATTTAGTGTACAGTGATTTCAGGCTAGCAGGATTCCCAGGGTATCTGGCAAAAATACAAATCATTTTTGAGGAAATTACTTCAACAGAAACCTCAAGGAAGTTACATTTTTAAAGGCTCAAGAAATTTAGGCATTGCTACCATTTAAATGTTTTTCTCTCTTCCATTCATGCATTGCAAATTTAATCCCCAGTGTAACAGGACTGGTAGGTGGGACCTAAACGAAGAGGTTTAGGTCGTAAGCACAGCGGGGCTCCTGGCAAGATTGTTGCTACGAGAGAGCGCGTAGGAGGGATGAAGACGCAGTGTTAGGCCTTTTCTGCCTTTTGTCTTGGTTACTTTACTCTTGTTGCTGAGACAAAATACCCAACACCCAAAATGAAGAAAGGAAAGGTTTATTTAGCTTACAGTTTGTGGAGGTTTCAGTCCATACTTCGCTGCTTCAGAGGCACAGTGGCACATGGCAGAGGGCAAAACGTTCAGGGCAGCAGAGCACAGCAAAAACAACCAGGAAAAGGGAGGAATGCCTGCAAGCAGCCTCCCTCCTTCCCTTACATTGTAAACAGCCTACCCCCACCCGGGGGTGGTGAACCTCTCACACAGTCTCCATGCCCTCCTCTTTCACAGGCTGAGGATGTTTACAAAGTAAGCACCCCAGCTTCCTCCTGAGTCACTCAGCTAAACCTCCAGATTCCCCAAGTTGACACAATGTATCAACCATAACACCTTTCCACCTTTTGCAGTGTGAGGTTGTCACAAAAGACCTAACATCTTGGTCTTGGACTTCTTCACAATGAAGAGAAGTAAGTCTGCTTTCTATAAGTTACCCAGTCTCTTTGTGCTGTTATGGTATTATAACAACACAAAGCAGACTATGATAGCCCAAAGTAACAAATAAAAACAAGAAAAAAAAAAACCAAAACAAACAAATGAAGCAACATGCCATAAGAGAGAATCAGGTAGATAAAAGACATCAGAAGTGGACAGACACACAAAAGCTAAGACAAGGGAATTATCAGACACAGAGCATAAGATGAATATGTCTCATGTATAACATAATTGGAGCTACAAATATGTTAAAGAGCCAGAAAATATGGAAAAATCAAACAAATTTAAGCACAATCTTCTAGAAATGAAAAGTATAATTTAGAAAACAAAATTGGAAAATTAGTAAGCTTAGAGGATGGATATGAAAAGGTATCATTAGACCTTTAGAAAATGATAATGAAGGAATAGAGAATTTTATGATCCTTTATTTATGTTTGGTGTCAATGAGTCCAAATCTGATTTCTGGTAGAAACTCATAAAAATTTTGCGATTTAGTTTTAAAAATATCCTTATTTCTAAAAATCAATAATAATTAAACACATTATTTTCATTGACTCAATAACTAATTATGAGCCCACATGGATTCAGAACTCAATTTCAAAGAAATTTAATCATATAGAAATGTTTTCTTGGGTTCTAGTTACTACATCTTTGTTTTTAAAATATATTCATGAGTTTTTTAAAAAGTCCTTAAGATTGGGGCTGGGGATATAGCTCAGTGGAACATTCGCCTGACTGACAAGCACAAGGGCCTGAATTTGATCCCCGGTACCACCAAAAAAATAATCCTTAAGATTATGGATGATATTAAAATATATATATATTTTTGGTAACGGGAATCAAACTCAGGACCTTGTACTTGCCAGGTAGGCACTTGTACCACTGGGCTCTATCCCTGGCTCATCAAATAAATATTTTTAAATGTAACTTCCTGAAGTTTTAAAAAGCCTAGGTTTTCTTCAAGTAATAAAGGTTTTAAATAGATTGTTTTTGCATCATGGTGGAAAAATTTCTTACAGAAGTTGTAAAGTTTCAAATTCACAAGACAAGTCTACTTCTAAAACAAATAACGTGAGACAAGTTCTCAAGTTTGGAATCCTACACTGCACGAATTATTTTGTCCCTCAGCCTTACATGCCTTATTAATGTGGAGAATAGGAAAGAAATTGCGTTGCACTCGGAAACATTCCTCTGATGTACACTGAACAGTTAGATTTTTCCAAGTGTTTTCATGCCCCTAAATCAGAAAAAGGCTGTTCACAGAAACTAGTAGGGAGGTTATTTAATTCATAGCTGAAGATCACAAAAATGCCTGAGACAATTTGTGCTCCTGTCTTTACTAGCCTGAGTGGAAAACATCAGTGCTGTGTTTTGGACCAGTGCCGCAGAGGAAAGGCTACAAGTGCTACTATGAAATGACTGCTGGTGGGGTCACTGTCGAGATACTGTGTAACTTGGGATAACCCTGGTCCAGAAAAGTATAAAAGCAAAATGCGTTCATGGCAGATGGATGCATCCACAGACATGATTAAGGTAGCTCAGTTAAGAGCACTAATTAGGGTCCCTCAAGAGAAATTCTTTATAGAACATGATTAGTTCTGCAAAGACACACCAAAACAAACCACTGAGTGTGAAACACTGGAAGCAATAAATAAACGAACGCTTGGAAACAAGGTACTGGGTAAATATTGCTCATATTTTGTGCTGATTGTACAGCTGAAAAGACAGACACAAAATCTCTGCTACCAAAAGCTTTGGAAAACTTGTGAATCAAAGTTTATGCATTGAGTGCTTCTGTGAGTAAAAACTAATGCTACGAAATGGACATTCTAACAAATTAGTATACTATATACTGGGTAATTTCTGTGTAAATGGAGTTTGGTAGAAGGGTGTCTGGATGCTCTTCTAAGAATGCTGGATGTTGACTGGCAGATTCTTGGGCTGACTGCTGTATCTGTACTTTTCATTGCCTTTAACCTATTTTGCAACTCTGTAAGGATGAAAGATACCTTGTAGGGAACTGATGGCAATGAAGCTGTTCTTGGCCGATAACAATGTAAGTGGACCTGTTCATAAAGATGCTGAATTTTTCCCATGCAGGAGAAATGATTCCAAATGTTACATTTTATTGTTCTTTGGGTATTAATCATTTTGCATCTATTAGTAAATTCACTCAGCATTTACCATCTGTATGAATCTATGAATTCTCCTTTTGCTTCTTTTAACTTCTGTTTCCCTCATTATTGAACCAGATATAACTTTTGAATTTAGAATTATGTACAAGTAACAACTTTACATTTAAAAAACAATTTAATAATGTGAATGATCTATAGCTTTCATAAAGTTTAAAAAACTGTTTTGTCCGTATTCAAAATTTATGACCTGTCATACTATTTATATTTTCTATTTACCATGTTGATAAGAGATAACAATATATAACAGGTTGTTTCCTTGTGATTCACAGACAAGAGATGACCACGTAATTTTTGGTTGCTCAAACCAGAATATTTTCTGTAAAGGCCACTGTTAATAATCACATTTGCTCCATAGATTGCAAATACCAGAGTCCTAGACAGCCAGCATTGTCTTTGGAAATCCAGTATGTATGGTCATCTTATACACAAGTGACCCTAAATCCTTTTAGATTATACCGGAATGCAACCCTTTACAAATATTAAAATTTATGTGCACTGCTCTGAAAAATATTTGGAAGTACTTATAACTCTACAGTATTAATATATTATCATGGATTAATTCTTTTGTTGGTGAGTATTTAAGTTGTTTTCCAAATTTTGCAATCATAAGTAATCTTGGAACATTTTTGTGCATACCTGCTTTTATGCACATAGGAGGTTTTCTTTAGGATACATACTGGGAGTATCACTACTGGATGAAATGTACAAATAGAGTTCCATTTTTAAGAAGTTTCCCATTTCTTTTCCACAATAGTTAAATACATTTACACTTACACATTGGCATTAGAAATGTTTAGTCTTATCTTTCTCAACACTTAGTAGTATTAGACTTGTGAATGATATTGACATGATGAATATGAAATTGTACATCACATTTTCCATACACCTTTTCCTAACAATAGCGGGCGGAAGTATTTCTTCCAGTCTCATTGTTTATTTATGATGCTTATATAAACTGTTAGTTTCCTTTTACTTACAGAATGTCAGATATAAAAGAGCTCTTAGTTTTAATGTCTATCAGTTTCTTTATTTGTGGCTTTTATCTTAAGAAATGTTTTCATAACTTGGAGTAATAGAAAATCGTTCTATATTTCCTTAGAAAATTTTAAGAATTTGATTTTCACATCTAGGTCCTTAAGAAACCTTGAGTTTTGTTTCAGAGCAAAATTGATACCAACTGTGGTTAGTTTTCTTTCCTCACAGTAATAGCCAACTAACCCCTCTCCATCTACTTCATTGCTCATTCCTCCCCCTCTGATCTCCAAGACTTACTCTCCCACCAATTGTTCCTAAGTATTTGTATTATATCTGCTTCTCTGTTCTGTGGTTTTGTCTTTCCTTAGGGCAGTGCCATGCCATCTTACTCTAGCTTTTTAGTATATTTTGGCGTCTGATAGGGCAGGACCCTCTCTACCTGGCCCTCTCTAACATTTGGGGAATATTCTCAGACCTTTGATTAACTACATAAATTTTAGATTAACTATTTAAAAATCCCTAAAAAATAGTTCCATGACTTCCCAGGGAATTCTTTTGAATTATAGTTAAAATACGTGAGAAAGTGATGTGTTTAGGGTATTTAACCCTGGCTGTTAATAAACAGCACGCTGCCCCATTTACTTAGGCATTTTTATTACCTTCCAATGAAACTTTATCCTGTCCTGCAAGAGGTTATACATTCTCAGATACCATAGGTTTTTATGCCAATACACATGCTATCACTTTTGTAAATTATAAATGACATTTCAGTGTTGATCATACATCTAATAATCTCGCTGAACTCTCATATATTAAATCTAAAGGCTACAAAGATAGAAACCCATTTTCTACCTTGCAGTCAGAACCTTACTTGGGATGTGTATATATGAGACTTAAAACCTGAATCTGCTTGTCATGAGGAACAAGCCATGTGTCTAAAGTTATTGCCATGTCTGCTGGTAAACATCACTGTAAAAACCTTTCCGTAACACATATAATGGAGGTTCTGGTATCTGGATTCTGGATTCATGCATATTAAAATGCATTTTTTTGGTACAAATCAGGACAGAATTGACATGATTCTGAAACCCAAAAATGTCAGCAAGTCAACAAAGCTGATTCAGTAGGTAACTTAATAGAACAGCATTAAATAGTACCAATTGACTAAAAGTACTTTTCAAAACAGAAATAATTTAAGGCCCAATAATTTTAAATGTTCATCTAGGAAGGATATGAGAACAGAACAAAAATTATTCCAATCATGTATAGATTCTTCCAGTTAAAGAAAAAGGAAACATATACTTTCTAACTCATTTTGCATTATGAATGCAAGGTTGATGTTGAAATTATCAGTGATGATAGGGAAAAGAAAAGAACAAATCATTTTTAGTTTTGACCATGACCTTTGCCATATAGAAAAGAATACCAGATGGAGACTGAATTAAGGTTGAACAATTTCAGATAGCCAACCTTCCTTTACCAGTTGGAAGCTTTTTCTTTTGTCTTGCTATTTCATGCAAAGTGTGGCCTTTCAAGAATTACAGCTTGCTCAGAAAAATGAGGTGGTGACTATGTTGATTAGTTAATTTATATTCATTCATTTCATAGTTTATGTATGCATATATAAACATTACATCATACTCCATGAATATGTGATCATAATTTCTCAAACCTCTACGTGTATCTCTTAATACAGTATAAACCTCCAATATACAAAATAAAATTTATTTTTAAAAACAGTATTTTAAATTTAAAAATCCAACTTGGCGTGAAGCTCAGTTATACCTCCCACTCTGTGTAGCCCAATCACTGTCACCCATGCCTCCTCTGCTTATAAAATCCCCTGCTATAGTTTGGGAAATTGTCCCCCAAAGGTCCATTAAGACTTTGGGTGTCACTATTGGGAAGTGAAGGAAAGGTTGACAGCTGGGGTACTGTGGGGGGTTTCAGGATGTTTGGGGTGTGCCCCAAAAAGGATTTTGACTCTAGCCACTTCCTCCTCCTCTTTCCTACTTTCTAGACATGAGGTAAGCAGATTTGTTCTGGCAGACGCTTCTGCCACGCACTCGCACCATCATGTACTACCCTGTGACAGCCCCAAAGCAAGGGGCCACTCGGTCATGGGTGAAAAGACTCCAAAGCTGTGAACCTCAGTAAACCTTTTCTCTTCCTAAATTGATTATCTCAGATATGTTGTTATAGTGAAAGAAAGCTTAGAAAATGTCCCCCAAATTGGCAAAGCCCTTAGGGTAGCTGTGGCTTTCAAAGTCACTTAACAGTTTGTGCTTCTGGTCCTTGAGGGTTTCACTCACAAGACAAGAGCAGCTGATTGTGCAGTTCAGTGGGAGAATGTGAAGTGCAAGGGCCTGAGTTCAAACTTCTGTGTGGAAAAAATAAGTGGACAACAACAAAACACTGACTGATAACCGCCAGTCAAAACCAACTAAATGTCTAGGGGTGAGCCTAATCTCCCATATATGTTAGAACCTCATCATGGTTTTGTGATGGCCTCCAGACTTGGGAGTAGACTACAGACTTAGCAACACAGGTTAAAAAGAATTCTTGTTTACTTATACATTGTCCTGCTTGGTCGGGTGACATGTGCTTATAATCCCAGCTAGTTGGGGGGCTCTGGCAAGAGAATTTCAAGTTTGAAGCCAGCTGGCTGGACAACTTAGCAAGACTCTGTCTGAAAATAAAAAGGACTGGGGCTCATGGTAGTATGTCCATGGGCTCAATGTCTGGGACCAAAAATAAAAACATAAATATTAAAAAGGACCAATTGACCATACTACCCTAGGATTTATTACAGTCAGGAAAAGAAAAATTTTGACATAGTTCCAAATCAACTGAATATGGGCAGGGAAGTTATTTATCAAAATCTTCTCAAGTGACTTTAATGTGAAACCAGGATGGAGAAACACAGATCTAACATAGGCAGCATTAGAATGTTGGTGTCTGAAATTTTGGAAAATGGATTTCAACCAATTGATTCAATTTTGGGGTCTGGAGCTTTAGAAGATAAAATTTTCCCTTTAAAGGAAGAAATGTATGCAGTTACCTCTTATCCAAAATTTTACTTTTTGTGATTTCAGTTACTCTGAATGAACTATGAGCCAAAAGTATTAAACGGAAAATTCTAGAAATAAATAATTCATACATTTTAAATAACTTTTATGATGGGGTAAAATTATAATTATTAATATTTTACTGTACCTAAATTTAAAAATTACACCTTTGGGGTGCATATTATGTTTTGAAAAAAATCATAGCATATTCAGGGTTTGGTATTACCCATGGTATCAGGTTGGGGGTCCTGGAACCTATCCACTAGGAGATAAGGGGTTCTTCTGTACTTACGTTCAATCAATGTCAGAATAGATGAACTTAAAAAATGAAGATTTAAGGAGGCAAACCTTGGTTTAAAGCTAGATCTCCATTGTCTCTTTGAGTTAGAAGATAAATTATCCTCATCCCCCAGTCATGGGGATGCCTGAGCCTCTCTGGGGCCTGGAGTGTGTAATGAAATGGTAGGACATAAATAGTATAAGAGGGCCTGAAGTGAGATTGGATCACGGTTTGTGGAAGCACTTGGCCAGTATGGAAAGTACCTATCCTCTGTACTCTCCACCTATTAGTCATAGAGGGAGCTTTTAAATAGAGCTGTGTGCCTGCTTCAGCACAGGAGAACATAATGCGCAATCCCATCATGCCTTACATCACTGTTTACTTCCTTTCCCAAAGTCTACAGTCTCCAAAGTGTAAATACGTGTGCGTGCCAAGAAAAGAGCACAGTCCTACTCCCTGCAATGTTATTAACATCCAAATTCATCTGCGAGTGTTTGTACACTCTTCACAAATGCTCCCTCGTGACCTCAGCTTTTTCACATTCCCTTCTCCAAGCACATTTTCCTCTTTCAGATTTTTTGAATTCCTCTTTTTCCCATCTTCAAATGAGCCAAAGAAATAACTGGCTTTGTGGTGAGTTGGAAGGAAAATGTTTGCTGGTGGTATGACTGACTGAATGGGAACATTCATTCAAATGCAGCTTGAAGTTTACTTTGGCTTTGGTGCCTACTCAGAAAAGAAATAAATAAACTTGATTTATTAAATTGGAACTATGAATTTTGTACAGAAGTTGGATAAAGGCAGGTCGAGCTGGGTCAGGTCTATTTGTAGGTCAATCGGTGGGGCTAATTCTGGCTTGGCTCAGCACAACCGCAGCCCTGGAGTGCTCAGAAATGCTTTGTTTTCCTATCTAGAGGTCAGAGTTAAAGGAAAAACATGTGCCCAGCTTGAACTCTGCATTTCAGAATTACAATGTCACAACAGCCAGGGCAGGACTGGAAATCTCTATGGGGAGAGAGAGAGAGAGAAAGAAAGAAAGAGAGAGAGAGAGTTTGAAAGGCAGTGAAGAAGGTGAAATATAAGGTTAGCTTTCCATTAAAAAGAAATTGAGTTGGTTAAGATCAATACCCAAGCTTTAATAATTTGCATCTTTACTTTAATTAAATGAATCACTTTTAGCGTACCATCAGAGAAATCAGTTCGTTCATTTTTATGCATTTTTTCTAACCCCTGACCATCTATGGAGCACCTACTACACACTGGATGATATAGTAGGTATCTCAAGTAATTTTATTCTTTGCTCTTTTCAGGCCGTTTGCTGTGCAAGCGTACAATGCCCACAGTGATTTTCTACGTGACATTTATCCTCCCTCTCTCTATTTGACTCTCTTTGAACCTGAATTTGAAATAGTTCTCAAACATCTGCCCTGATCTTCATGCTGACTGCAGCTGTGACTTGGTGCTTTACTTTCTGGCCTTCTCATTCTCCCTAAGTAATTAAGTTCCCTAATGATAACGAAGCATCATTACACTAATATTGATACCTGGTGTAATCACTGGCATTCTGGCTTTTCAATTTCCAGTATTTGCCTTGGATCAAGTAGCTCTGTGCTAATGCGACACAAGGTCACCCGATGAAGGGGCTGATAGTGGGCTGGACAGTTCTACTTAGCATGCACAGAGAGCGATGCTTTTCTGGCATTGTAGAGCTAATCTTTCAAGTTGTCCTTTTTTGACTTTCTCAGTTTAATCAGTTTAATCTCATCTTCCCTCTTTTCTGATTACAAGGGTTTTCTGTAGAAACCTTGCTACACAGCAAAGACCATGTGGGAATTTATTCTCATATTGATTTCAACATCTCTGTTCTTCTTCCAATGAGCCCATAATGGGGGAGGGACAGACAGGGTGTGAGGAGTTTGGCGAAAGAAGAGCCAGGAGGAGGGTGGGGTGGAGCAGGAAGTGAAAGCTCCTCTGACATCTTCCTTAGCAGCAAAGCCACATACTCCAGCTGTCTGGGAATGCTAAGTACATCTGAAAAGAAAAGCCAAACTGGAAAGTCTCAACAGTGAACAAAGTCAGTTAAAGAAAACTATCCTGAAAAGGGCTTGCTTTCCACTTTCAGAGATAAGACAAACACATACATCCTTTCTGAAATCAGCAGCAATGCCACATATATAAGGGGATGGATCACATGGACAACTTTTCTCAAGGATTTAGTGGATACAGCTTCCATCTGCACTTCCCATCCACTCAGAAGAGTAAGGAGTAGGGTATTGTAGAGCTCTGGACAAAGAGCCAACCCACACTCGAAGACACATTTCCAAAAAGAGAGTGAAAAGCCAAGACTGGGGGAGGAAGGAAGGCAGTGAGCATATTTACGAGCCATTATTAAACATGCCTGTGAAGAGGTAGCCCACACCGTGTATGGAGATTTGGGTCACAATGCCGCAGTCTGTAGTGAAAGTGGGCAACTTTGACAACCAATGAGAATTTGGGCAGCGGATGCACCACAAAGGCGCAGTTGTGCTCTGCAGGTCCTATTTAAATGTCACCCCCTGAATTGCTAGGATTAACCGTGTGATTCTAAAACATTTTAGAAAATGGGACATTGCCACACCATGTCCATTGAAAAATGGCTCATAAGATTTAGAAAGTGGTGTGTTTTTCCTTTAAAAAGAAAAACCTAAATATCTTTTTAGGCATTTGCTTTATTGGTGGTCTGATAAAATAGTAGAAGGGGGAAGACAAGGGCGGAAGAGAAGCAGGAGGTGGGAAAGGAGGAGGAAAAAGAGGAGGAGAGAAAGAAGAGGCAGGAAGCTGTGTGTCCTGGAGAGGGATTGCTTTTTAAATCCTCAACCCCCTCTACATTTATTCTGATACAGACTACAAAAATCGTTAAATGTTGAATGAATGATGAAACCAGTTTTATTTGCAGTGATTACACTTGGTTTTAAAACTTATAAGCTTGTAGTTTAAAATGGACCAAAACTTTGTCCCAAATATTTGTCTCCTTAAATGGGCAACAGTAAGTGGACCAGGAACGAGGGACAGAGCCGAGCGTCCTGCACAGTAAACACACTGCATTTCCACTATCCCTGGTGAAAGCTTCGTGCTTCATCTTCAGGATTCCTGGAGATAATGATAGACCATCGTCAGCTGGAAAGAACATCTGTTTTCAAACCTGTGAACCTACGGGAGCCGTTTGTCTGTCTGATCTGTTCCCACTATTTTCTCCCCATTTTGTACCTTTTTATTTCTCCGTTGATCAAATGCACACAAAATAAAGGGATGGATAAAAACACTGACAGCCATCATTTCTTCTCCTTTCAGGAAGGTTGCACCCCAGCTTTCCTGTTAAATCGTTCTACATGATATAAAGCATGCAACTATTTTCTTTTGTTTTGATAAGCATGTCTTTTCCTTTCCCTTTAAATGGAAGTCTTTGGCTCACTGGGGCTTGCATGCTTAATGACAATGTGGTGGAGTTAGCCCAGGAGAACAATGTGTCCATTAATCTGCCTCACGCTTAACTGGTAACTACTGTATGGGCTGGCATTTCAAACACAGATTGCAAATGTACTTGAATTACTTACTGTTTAATTGATACAACTGGCATTCAGCCTAGAACCAACATGCAGCTACTGTAAAAAGAGAGAGAGACTTGAAAGGAAAGTGAAAAAATAAGGCGTGACTGTGATTCACCCTTTACATGTTTATATCAATTATTTGTAGAATATAATTACATCTTTTTCATATTGCTTTCACAGGCAATGGACCAAAACACATTGCGAAAACCTACCTGTAACACTCACTAACATAAGGAGACGCAGCCAGCCCCAGCCCCCCCCTTCCCCCTCATTTCGTCCTTATACTTCCGATGGTAGCTGTGTATGTACGTACGGCTGAGCTACAGAGATGTGGTATCTATCACAAGACGAAATGCCTTCGAGGATAATTTTGACAATGTCTCCAGAATGGCAGGATTTCAAGAAAATACAATACTACCATGGCAATAATTCAACTTTATTGCCATTCACACCAGTGTTACTTTGAACATATTTTCAACCGAAAAAAAATTAATTCTTTGAGATTAATCCCTAAAGAATTCCGCAGAGGTGCACCGTGCAGGAACCAGTCAGTTCTACAATGTCTTTGAACAGAGAATTTTGGTTCCGGAAATTAGATAATGATATGATGGCAACCTTTAATTAATTGAGCATCTATACATGCAGAGTTGCATTAAGTGATTCAGTAGGTAGTTTCTCACTTTGCCCACCACCGGTCATGCTTTCCTCTCTGATTTGAATCTTTATTCTATTGATTAAATTTATATAAAGTAATTGGACTTAGGAGATCAGTAAATTAAATTTTCTGTGCACTTTTTATTTATTTATTTATTTATTTATTTATTTTGCGGTACTGGGGATCGAACTCAGGACCCTGCGCTTGCTAGGCAAGCGCTTATTCCACTGAGCTATATCCCCAGCCCTGTGTGCGCTTTTTAAACGTTAGCCCATGTTTTGGCCTTAAAGTCTCCACTCACTATAAAATATGTGGTGCTACCTTAATTTTATAGGCGCCTGCTGGTCATGTAAGAGTAGATTGCTTTTTAAACCCAGAATTCACAAAAAGCAACCAAATTATTTTTGCTAATATGTAAGAAAAAACGAAACCTCTATTCATTGGTTCAGTAAGCAGTTATTGAATGGCCACTGTATATCCTGCTTTATTTTAATGTGGTGTGAGATATGAAAACTGACCTTGCTAACATTAGCAAAGAGTTCCTAACTGCCAAATCAAAGGGACAGTTTCTGGTCCATTTACAAAATTATTTGTAGTTCACCTTATTTTCATATTCCATGAATTTTCTTTTGTGGTTTATGTATTTGACAATGTTTTTCTTGGGTTTCTTGATATAAAGCCCTCTGGATTTTCTTCCCACACCTCTTTGTAGTTCTCAGTTGCTTTTGGAAGCATCTCTTTACCCAACCAACATTTAAAAGTGGGAGGTGAATGCCTCAGGTGTCTTTCACCTGCACTGTCTCCACACAATTGCATTTCATGCTACTGACTTCACCTACATACATATACCACAATCTCAGAGGATTTCTCTCCTGAAAAAATAATACAGATGGCTCTTTAAAAGTCACTGACGGAAATCTCAAATACAGAGTTCAGTTATCCTTTTGCCCCTCAGTTTACTCTATTGACATCCACTGAATTCTGCTAGGTTGTGTAAGAACAGCTTATAAATGCATTCAACAGCAGGTTGAGTCTCCAAACCCAGTTTTGCCCTTTTTTCTCCTTGTCAAGTGGTACCTATTGACACAAGCTACCAGTCTGAGATTTATCCTTGATTTTTCCCTCTTCATCCTTCTGCATCTCCACCAACTTTATTTTATTCCCAAATCCTGCAGATTTTAATGCCTAGCTACTTAGTTTTGATTTTCATTTTCCTTCTCTCTGTCTCCAATACCATTGTGTTGTTCAAGGCTTTCTTGCTTCTTACCTGAACAATTGCAAGAACCAGCTGCTGTGGTTTACGTGCTGATGTTGGACCTCAGTACGTTGGTATTGATTAGTGGGACATTTAAGAGGCAGAGCCTGGTAGGATATCAAAGGGGCACTGCCCTTGAAAGGTATTGAAGTAATGCTGGTGGGACCAAGTAAGCTCTCGGAAAAGGAAACTGTTACCAAAAATAGCACGATGGGGTTCTCTCTTCTCTGATTTCCTCTCTCATTTTATGGCCACTCTTTCTCAACTATGCTCCTGCCAAGATGCCCTCCCACCATGATATAACACAACCAGTGAGGATCTGATCAAGGCCAGCACTATGATGTTTGGATTCTGGCCTCCAAAACTGTGAGCTAAATACATTTCTTTTTAAATATACGTTACCACCCTCAGGTGTTTCATTACTATAACAGAAACGGACGAACATACCAGCTAACCATGGTCCTGCTTCTGTTCAGCTCTTCTCCAATCCATTCTGTAGCGATGAACCCGAAGCATGAAGACGTCCCCTTCCTTGCCAGAGCTGAAGCTGCTCCAGAACCCTCACAGCCCTAAGGAAAGGCGTTGCTGTGTTCTACTCCTGCCCATTTACCCATTCTGTTTTTGCCTTTCTCACAAACACCCGCAGCCTTCTGTGTTTACCTTGTAGCCACCACTCTTTCTTCAAGGCTCCATCCAGTTGTTGCCAATCTGCAAAGCCATTTCTAGTCTTCTCCAGCAAAACACATCTCTCTTGGTTCCTCCCTTGCTTTCACACACACGCTTCTGCTCAGACTTGTCACCCTGCTCTGTAACTGTAAACTCCTTTTGCGGCTTTTTCTGGTTAGGACTTAATCATATTGTGTTCTCTCGTATTTTTCACTGTTTCTATGCTTTATAAATCTTTAAGAAGTCAAATTTCTTATCTCAGAAGAGATTTAAAGTGTATATGACAGTTTTACAGACCAAGTTATACATTGTGTTCTCTTTTTTCTTTCTTTCTCTTATTAACTAGCGGAATGACATTAGGCAAACTATTTAGCCTCTAAGCATTAGATTCATCAGCTACAGAGTTTTGTCTATGCTGTTTGTTACATGAATTTCATACCTGTGTGGTTCTATCTACATTATATGTATAGTTAATCATTTGATAAAAATTATAGTTGTTTACTATTGTCAAATAAAAAGGCTCCCAGGAGTTCAAGTTCCTTAGACATTGACTTTTTTCCTTATACCAGACGCAGGACAGTTGTATCTATTTTTATGTGCCATGATTCTATAAAGAACTTAAAATGGCCTATAATAATATTTCTCCAAATGCTAAGAAGAAGTAGAGAAAAGAAGACAAGCAGGGAGTAAGGAGAAGTGTATGCAAAAGAAAAGAAAATAGAGAAGTCAAAACCAGAAGCAAGTGACATTAGATGTCTCCAACATAATAGTGATATCTTGTTGTAATAGATCATCAAATTTGCTTCCAAGATACCTACCACATAAAATGAAAGGAATGAAAATTTCAGATGTAAAAATTATCATAGGATAAACAAGAAATTTTCAGCACTAATTCCAAAGTAAATTTTGCACTCCTTGTATGAGATAATATACATACACAATATAAGATAATATACAAGATAGTATAAGATAATACATACACAATATAAGATATACATACACAATATAAGATAATACACAAGATAATATACATACACAACTTTTTAAGAAAATGTAAGATTAAAGTTGAGGAAGGCTGTGCCTTACACACCTCCAAGAAGCAAGGAAGGCAAACATTTGAAAACTACAGACTATTCTGTGGACATCCAAAGTGTCCTCAATATTGTGACCTTGTGGGCATCAACTTTGATAAGATACTACACTTGATCCTAGCCAAAGGCCGGGAAGTGATTCAACTCTTTTTTTTTTTTTTTGCGGTACTGGGGATCGAACTCAGGACCCTGCGCTTGCTAGGCAAGTGCTTATTCCACTGAGCTATATCCCCAGCCCAGAAGTGATTCAACTCTGATTACAAAGAAAATCCAGAATACTTAAATGAATCCTGCAAATCTGATTCTAATAGGGTCAATGTGCTATATTTTTAATAATTTTCTACCCTATAAAGTGACAGCTGGTCCTTTTAGATTTACTAGAATTTGCTTTCAGGACTTTTCCTTTGGCTTTCCTGGTTCTACCATTAACATACTCTGCGACCTTCAGCAACCTCTCTGTCATTTAGTTTCTGCATCTATGAAATGGAGATGGGAATAACATTTAGTCCTTTGAGTTATTAAAGGTACAGAATGAAGTAAAATATGTATAATTCTATTTACAGTACATAGCAATTAGAAGGTGCTATTATACTGCATTACATTGTCTTATATATTTATGTTATGTATGATTTTTTATTTTTAATGGGACAAAAATTCATAAGCAAAAACAAAGCTCTTTCTGAAACCATTATCATCATATATTTGCAGATATTTGTTCAGTGGCAGGGATTAGGGCAAAGCATTAAGCACGCTAGGTAAGCATCTATCACTGAGCTGCACATCTACCCCCTCCTTGCAGATTGTTTAAGCTATCACTAAGGTGATCTTAGTTACTTTGATATTGCAATTCATCATTTATTCATAAACATAGAAACAGTTTTTAAAATTAATATACACCCAGCTTGTTTTGAGGGCAGTCTTTATCAGTTTTAAACAAACTTTCACTCTTGTAAGATATATCCACGTAATTCATCTGCTGGAGTTGAAAGAAGACTGCGTGGAGGCTGGAGACTTGGGTCTAGTCTCGCTTAGCAGTCCCGCCTTAGCCGCCTTCCTGTAGTGTAAGAGCACTGGGAGAGATTTTACATGCTCATTTTAGTTTCAGATTCCTGACTCTACATTTCCACTTTACTCTGAGGTGAAATATCCTTTTAGATCAAGAAAAACAAATGAATAAAAATCTGAATGTAAAATATCACATCTCTCTGATGTATAGCTCTTATTTCCCTAAATTTCTTAACTCTACGGAGAATTAATGCTTTCCCAGTTAACACTCAGTTTTCTTTGAAGTTTTGGAAAATTTCAGGCTAATCAATCCCCAGGTGGCTTTGTTTCAAGTGTTAGCCTCGGCAGCAAAGAGTGTCTCTCTGAGCTCAGGACCTAATTTTTCTGTAAACATTCTCACATCATTTAACAAGCAAGGGCAGATTCCTATGCCTTGGCCTGTACCTCTTCTTGTCTCAGATCAAAATGGCAGGCTCAGGCCTCCTGGAGAAGGTGCCTGAATATTCCTGCTCCCTCCTCTGTGCCCCAGTGCTCTTCTCCCATGGTTAAGGCAGGATCAAGACACACTACCCTGCAACTTAGGACTTTGCATCAGCACAACTTTGAAGGAGGTGAAAGGGGCAGCTCCTGAGTGAGGAATTTTCTTCTCTGATCTGTCTCTTCCATGGCAGAAAGAATGTCAGTGAGGGTCAGAGTAATGTCCCAGCCATCTCACTTTATCTTGACTTCTCTGTCTCCCACTGGCCTTACTCCTTCCTCAGGGTGTAACTCAGATGAGAGGTACAAGGTCCAGGTATGGGAAGGCCTGGAACAGGGCCTACCATGGAATTAGATTCCTTCCTTCCTCCTTCTCTCTCTCCTCAGGTTCTACTTCTTCTTCTCTGGAGAAGTCTATGTGAATCCAACCTTTCCTTCTACCTTAGTGGTAACATTGAAGACCCAGATTTGGCTTTAGGGAGTAGCCATGTAGCTCTGGAATAAAAGAAAAATGCCTCAAGATCAATTTACTAGTTGAGTCCAATAATAGCAGATTCACTCGCTTCAAGGATGCTTCTAGTGTGACTGGCCCATCACTTACATCAGAGGTGGAGGCAGAGTTCAAGCAATACAAACATAGGACAGTGACTGACGTGGTTGGTCTTTCATGGTGATTGTATTGCCCTCAGATGCTCAATTCCATGAGATATCTATGGCAAGGCAGGACTCGGTTATTTCTGAGTTCCTTGCCAAATAACACCATACGGTAATCACTATAACGACAACTCAATTATCATAGCTAAAATTTGCATAGTTAATTTTAACACATCCCATTACTTTCAATAGGAACTAGAAAGTAACTCCTTTCTGTACTGCTCCCTTTTTGATGGTCAGAGGGATCAGAAGTGTTCTTTTAAAATCTCTGCTTCTTCACATTCACTACCCACAGACAGCAGAGTCAATTAGAAAACAACAGATATAATTGTAAAATCCTGTGTCTCAGTAAATAAATGTTGCAATTTTAAGACTTTATGCACTAGACAACATGGTAGGAATTCACTGATGGTTGTTTTGTAGTGTATATTTGTTGTCTTCAAACTCTGTATCACTTCTAGTATCTTTTGCTTTTACTTTTTATTCTCTTTAATGGTTGGATCAATCTTGAATTCTTGCATCTGGTAATCTGAGCAAATTCAATGAAGATAACAATATGCAATATAACAACCACTGTTAATTCCTGTCAGTTTGTTCTGAAACCCTGTACCATTTTTATTGTTTTCACTGTTTTGATTCTTCTGTATTGTTGTTATTTTCTATTGTTCTTTTTAATTATTCTCTTTAAGTAAAAAAGACTTTATGCAAAAGATTTTCTTAAAAAATAAAAAGATTTTCTAAGCCTACTTAAAAAAACTTTTTGAATATTTTTCCAATAAAATCCATTTCTAAGCTTTCTCATAGTAATTATTCCTCATAGAATTTACTCTTGCACGGAATAAAGAAAAATTTGAGATGTAGAGGAAGAGCTTATAATATTTGCCCTTATTCCCTATCTTATAAACCATGTAATACATGTGTGATAAATATTATCCAGAAAAAACAGGTAAGAACATAGAAAAATAATAAGAGAGTTATAGATAGTCAATAAATGAGAAAATAATACATTCATTCTTCCTAGTAATAAAAGAAATGCACATTGGAACTATCAATTTGATAATGATATTAATATACTTTAAAATTTTATTGATGTTATAAAAGATTTACCAGAACATTGTTGAAAGATAGATATTTCTGGGAAACATTTTGGCAATACATATTAAAAATCTTTAAAAAATTTATATTGGAAAGAATATTCAATGACACCAAACCTTTCTTGATGTGTAATGTTAATTTTATTATAATACAATAAATATTTATTAGAGACCTACCAGGTACCAGACATTGCTACAGTGTGCAAAAAACCAAATCCAGGTCTTTCAAGGACTTTGTACGGAAAACAAAGTCAGATGGTAACTCTGAACAGTGTATCCACCCGCCCCTTCCACGTGGGGTGCCTCTAGTTTAAGTAGTTTAAAGTTCTTATTCCCACATAATTATGTTTTGTTTTTTGTTTTTTGTTTTTTTAGACACTGTACTCACTATGTACCCCAGGCTGGCTTTGAACTCACAGCAATCCTCCTGCCTCAGCCTCCGAGGTGCTAGAATTGCAGGTGTGTGCCACCATGCCCAGCTGCACATAACTGTTAATAGTCAAGTATTACGGTAGAGTGATGGGGATAGTATTGCTTTGTGCAGGGCAGTTGGGGAGCCCTCTCAGAGAACTGGGCAGAGACAATGTTAGGAAGGAGTGAGCCCCACAAATCCTTCACACTGGGATGAGTCAGCAACCTGGGAACTCCTGGTCGGTCTGAAGAATTACAGGAGCATGTGACCGGGGGAAGAGTCAGCAAGAGAGATAAAGGGAGGCTGTGAGATTAGGTGAGGTTGAATCACGGGGGAAAACCTACTTAAATACTCATCCTCATTTTCTAGAAATGTTACATTGCATAGGAACTACAGCCTCACTTCCTCCAGACAAACCTATTTACAATCAACCCTGGTCAGCAGAATTCCTCACTGTATTACCATAGCTGGTAATTGCAGCCCCTGCTGTGGAGAGGAGACGTGTCTGTCTCTGCAGAGTGAAGTCAGATTGGACAACTAGGAGAGCAGAGCTAGGACTCCCTGGCACCTTTCTCTGGCAAAGCTTCTACATGGGCATAACCCTTAATTGCCTTTGTTTGGCCTCTATGTTTAAACACATTTCAAAGGCAAGGTACACTTCCTATACAGATATTAACTGGTCAGAGTTTGTTGCTTATGATCAGAGCTGATAAATTTTCAAGGGGCTTTATTCTTGTAAGTGAAACTCAGAGACACAACCTGAACCATGCAGAGGTGCAAACTCAATGTCAGATCTGCTCCCTTCACCATGACCAGTGAACCAGTCTTCATCAGGAGGAAATTAACCAAGAATTATATTTCACTTGCACAGGATTTTGAAAAAGTAACTTTACTGGTGTATACATTCTCTGGACTATCGCTTCAGGTTTGATCCTTCTCAAAGAGTTTGGGCACTAGCTAAGCACCAGGAACTCTGGCCTCAGCGGCAGTTATTTTCGAACTGTCTCTATGCATAAACCCCAAGAATTTCGAACACTGAAGAATCCTAGCACATGTTTTTGTTTGATTTCTAGATTTTTTATCACAAATTTAAATGATCAAAAAATATTTAATTTCTGGTAGATTGTAACTCAACATTTCAAAAGAAAGCTATCATATCACTCTTTGAAATGTAACAAATTGAATATAAATACCACAGCAATTTGCTACCCAGCATTATCAATTTAAAAATATTAACAAGCTGTTCCAGAGTCAGTAATTTCACATTGCTCATTTTTCTTCTTGAACTGTTACTTCCATTATACTTAATCATTCATCTCTGCACCTAAAATAAGTATGTGCATTAAATTTCAGGTATTTATTATTTCACCTACCCATCAGGATCTAAGCACTAAACTGCTTTTCTGCATTGCTGTTTCATTGATGTTATCATATTACAAATCTTTTTAAATAGTGTATGTTTATGATACACAATAATTACATTCATCTTGGGAATTGGTACATACACATTATTCAAATAAAATGTTACAAATGCTTTCATTATTGCTGAAATTAGATATTGCCTGGCTTTAAATCCATTTTGAATTTTCTTTTTTTTTTTGAGAAATAAGTGCATGTTTTAGAAAAGTGCGTGCTGAGGAAGCACGTCTTCCTACGGCACTGCCACCCATTTCCCTCTCAGTTATATACCAAGCATCAGAATGATCTATGATCAAACATTGTTATGATTAGCTGAAAACTTGTTTAAGGTTTCCTTAACTTTTGTGGAAAGCATTTTCAGTGTCTGGAAGAAGCACTTAAAGGCTTTATGAAGACTTATCAAATGACAATTAATTATGTCAGTTATTCTTTTACATGGAGGCATTTTGTACTAAATATGCTGGCATTTTATATGCAATATACTAAGAAATATTGTGTTTTAAAGTAATGTCTTACTTGAAAAAGCCTTTACTAACACAATAAAATGTTTTTACCTTATCACATACTTTAAATATATATTTGTCAGCATTTAGAGACTCAGATTTAGTTCACTGAATTTATGAGAGCTGTCCACTTTGTAAAGTAAATGACAAATGAATCATCTTTGTCAAAGCTGCTGGCCGAGTCAGATTCCTCTCTGGCTGCAAATGTACCATTTTACTTTTCAGCTGCGCAAAATGCAGTAACATGCGTTCAGTGACACCCATCTCCATGTTGCATTCTAATTTTAAAACAGAAAAACAAAATGATAGATCGACAGGTAAATGAAACAAAGCCTGGCTGTAGAATTGCCCTGTGGATGGAGTGAGAAGCCACTGCTATTACGGGACTCTGTACATGAAGGCGACAGCAAAAACGATGTGATCACATGAAAAAATTCAAACAGTCCTTTTCTTTGGCATCCAGGAGCCTTTTACATCTTAAAGTAATGGACCAAAGACTTGGGATGGCTGACAGGAGCATCTGGTTTGTTTGCTTAATAAAGTGAAGATGGTAAAGAAAGGAGAGACAGGAAGGGACGTGGGACCCTGCGACCCTTGGCTTTCATTCTCAGTTTAAGAAATGTGCGCTCTGTGGAAGCGGAGGACTCACACATCGATTTTTCTGAAGCTGTGCAGGCCTGTTTGCATGTTCAAGGGAACACGTGTGGATGCTAATGTTACTAAGAATAAGACTCTCTGCCCTTCAGGGATTGATCCCAGCTTGGAGAGGAATGTGTACATTCCTGAGGACTCATTTGGGGCCTTGTGTAGTCAGCAGGCTGTGGAATGTGCTGCCGTGCGGAGGACACAGAAAAGATTGGATCTGGACTCCTCCCATTGTGATCACAGTCTGCTCATATGAGGAAGAAATGCATGGGTGTTGTGAGAATGGGAAAGATGAAGGAAAATTCCTGGTCAGAGGAGGGAGGATTATTTCCTGCTTGGTCTCCATAGTCAGGTCAGACTTGGCAGGACATGATGGAGTGAGATCACTCTATGATATATATGTGATGCTAAGAAACTGAAAGAGCTGATTTAAGGTAATAATTTAACAATGATATGTATGTTAAATTATAGAATAACATATTCCATATTGAGTAGATAGGCCTTGGAAATTGGGTTGGCAAAGAAATTAGAGTAGTACATTGAAAGCTAGAGGATCTCAGTCTAAAAGCATTTTAAATTATAAAGCTAATAGAGAAATAATACATACCCATCTTAGAAAACCTGGAAATCACTTCATCATCTAGAGGTCTTTACCATTATTCATATTTTGGGTACAGTTTTCCCAGCTTTCTTCACATACTCGTATCCCTAGCACACAGACAAGAACTCTAGCACATAACTGGCACTTAAAGAATTCTGAGTAAATACTTTCAAACTAAGAATTGTTTATACTGTGCTTTTGTAAATTGATTTTTATTGTAAAGATTTTTTCACTTAAATACTTATAAATATCATAAAATTTTTTCATGTCAATTATTTATATATTTTTCTTTTAGTGTTATGTGGTATTTCATTGTATGTATGAATGTTAATTTTTGTTATTGTATTCTTGTTTGTTTTGGAGGGTTTTGGTGTTGAGCCTTAGACTCAGGACCTCATGCATGCTGAGCGTGTATTTTACCACTGAATTACACTCCCAGCCTGTAATACTTTATTGACAGTGAATTTTACAAAATTTTAGCTATTATGAAAAATAGTACCATAAGAAATTATTACAGATTACTAAAATTGAATTGTTTGAAATTCTGCACATGTGATTTAAAAGGCTTTCTGAACAATTATACCAACTTACTTAAACAACTATTCAGAAAATGTGGGTTTTTGTTTTTTTACTCTTACACTCAATTGTAATTGTAAATGTATTTTAAAAACATTTTATCAGTAAGAAAGATGAGAAAATGGATCTCAGTGTAAACTGTGTCTTTGCTTTCCAGTAAGGTTATTATTTTTTTAACTGTTTTGGCTGTTTGTTGAGTTTCATTTTTGAGAATTAACTATCACTATACTTTGTAGACAGAAGTTTTCTGCAACAGAAAGGAGTAGCTTAGGAAGAACTTCGTTACATAGAGAGAATGAACTGGGGAGAGAACAGTTAGGCAAAGGTCGCAGAAGAACTGATTCTTGCAAATGGCAGAGAACTGCTTACATCCAGCACTGCAGATCCAAGGCGACGATGTCCAACACCTAGAAGGGAGGAGCTGCGGGAAGGAGGGCGGCTCACACGCAGCTCCCTGCCCTTGACTGAGGGACAGCCTGGGGAACATCTCCGGAGCAAGATCTCTTGTGCCTCTGGCAAGTTACGGCCAAGAGTTCTACGGAGAAAAAAATACAGGAAAGAGGTCTGTGAGAGGGAATCTTCTCTGCAGGAGGCGAGAAAGAGCAGTGGGAAAGGAAGAGTCATGGATTTAGTTCTCTGAGCCAGAAGGAAGAGAGACAAACGGTGAAAATCCAGAGAACCTTCCTAGTGTAGAAAGTAAACAAATGTGTGTTTATATGTGAAAACAGAAACAAGGCGGAATGAGACAAGTCCAGTAAACAGGAAGCCAGGTGCTGCGGCAGCGGATGGGGCCGAGGAGCCTCCTAGCCGGCCGCGCTGGGGACTCATTTCAGGACTTTGCATCTTTCAGAAAGGATGGTCCTTGACGAACGACCTCCTGGGAGGAGTTGGGCATTGCTGTCCTAGCAAAGCATGTCAGTGAAGGAAGGCACTGAGGCACTTGTCAGGGCAGAGAGGAGTTGAACAGAGGAAGTTAGGATGCCTGTAAAAGGTAGGGAGAAGGTGGGCAGGGAGAGAACCGGGGGCCAGGAATCCAGGACTGGATGCTCCCTGGTTCTGGATCCCTATCCAAGGTTAGGGCAAATTCAATCTACACTTGAATTTACCAGTGTATTTTTACTGACACCTCTCCCTGACCCTTACTTTACGCATCCGCAAACTGAGGCCTAGAGGTTAAAAATCTTGCCCAAGATCACTACGGGTAAGAAAGGATGAAGGAAAACCAGATGGCAGGTCTCGTGCTGTGTTTCCAGCTCCCCCTAAATGTCTTTTATTTAACTCGGAGGCAGTAAGAATCCTCTGAAGACTTCAGAGTAGCATGATCAGAACTGGCACACGATGTTATAAAACCAAATATATTAGTCACTTTCTGTCCTTTGAAGGTTCTCAAAGAATAGAGAAGAACTTAGTCATGACTGGCATATTTTTATCTAGTTCAAAGGTTCATCAAAGTCTTTTACAGATTAATGAGTTAAAGTTTGCTTGTGACTGTGTAGGTAAACGGAGCAACCTAATTATGTTCTTGGCATATCAAATACTGCAGCTCACTTTGCCTAAATCTCATTTAGATATTTATACACTTTCTAAAAATAGAAAATTGAGAATTATCCATTATCCAGAACTAGTCATTCAATTAACAAGGAGAAAATACTAAAGAGCCTGATCCCCATCATTAGAGAATGAGGACACAGCAAGATCGAGGACATAAAAGCCATCTATTGTCATAGCAAGCTTTGGCAGAAGAGGGCTCCCCTCCCCTTGGGGTGGCTGGCATTTTTCCAGCTACAGTCTCAATGCTGGGCCCATATGATTTTAGTCCCCCTCTGTGTGGGGTTTTACTTTATTCTTTTATATTTAGAAAACTGAAGACATTGTTATGGATTAGAATTAAAATATCCCCACAAATTCTCATGTGCTTGAAAGTGATTGGATCATGGGGGCCGTATGGTCATCAGGGGAGCTATCCATTGGTGAATTTCATAGCTGAATGTGCTATTAGGAGGTGAGTCCTGGTGGAAGGCAGGTCACTGGTGGTCCGACCTGGAAATATGTATTCTTGCCCCCAGCTCTTCCGTTCTTTCTCTGCTTCCTTGATGCCCTGGGTTAAGTATCTTTGCTCCTGTTATGTTTTTCTGCTATCCTGTATCTGTTTCAGAGGTTGCTGAACATGGATTGAAACCAAGAACCTAAATATAAACTTCTTGTTATGGCTTGTGTCTAGATGTCCCCCTAGAGCTTCATGCAGTCATAGGTGGGGCTTTTTCAAAGATGGCTGAATCTAGGGTGTGTGATTGATTCATGGTGCGATGCTGAGATTAAGAGCGCTAGGATTAAGGGTGTATGATTACTAAATCAGCTCACTGATTGATTTGGCACCATCCTGATCCTGTTAGACTGGATACAATATCAGGGACAGAAAGAGGCTTGTCTTGTCTCTTGCTTGCTTTGCTACCTTTCACCCATCGTGAATTGTTTCTCCTTTGCAGTGCCTGTCTGCCATGCCACCCTACCTTGGAGCCAGCTGATTATGGACTGAAACCTCTGCAAACTGGGAACTAAATAAATCCTTCCTCCTTTAACTTTAGGTGTTGGATATTTTGTCTCAGCAACTAGAGAAAAGTAACTAAGATACCTCTCCTCCTCAAAGTTGTACCAGATATTGCATCCAGTGGTGAAAATGTGACTGAGACAGATGTCAACAGAACCATAACTTGCACAAAAGGGATAGGACACTGTTCTAACCCAGACTAATCACAACACTGTGTGCATACTTACACTACATAAGTATTACAACCTGGTCCCTTAACAAAGTAACAGGTTCCACTTAGCATAACATGAAAGTGGTTTATAGAATTCAAACACATCTGAAAAGTATAACCTATGTTTATCCCTTCTACTCCCCTAATACAGGTAAGTATATGGTTTTACTATTTCATACCCACAGAATTCAAAGTAAGAAATAGTATTCAGTATTCTTATCTTTTCTTTTTTCTTTTTTGCAAATTACAAAAAAAGTTCATGCTTTTAAGAGACACAACTTGGGTGAATTATTTTATATATGCCTCTCAGATGTTTGCAATACTCTTTGATTGGGCAGAGGCTGACATGACAGGTGAGGAAATGGAAATGTAATCAGAAGCTATGCAAATGCTGTATTTACACGAGGGGCATGCTAACATGGCCTGATTTCTACCCAGACCTCTACAAAAGCCCTAGTACGGAGTGCTTCCATGCTAACATATCAGAGGACATAAACTCCCATAAGGGACCTACTAAGGAAAGGGAGTTCTTAGCTGACTTGCTAAAACTAAAGACACCCTTCAAGCTAACTCTTGAGGAATGCGGAATACTGATATAGGAAAAAGAAATGAAGGTATATTGTGGTGCCAGACAAAACTGGATTCAAATGCCAATCTTGTTGCTTCTGAGCAGCATAGCTTGGAGTTTAATTATTTAACTGCTCTGAAGCTCAGTCCTCTCTTCTGCAAAATAGGAAATACACTGTTTACTCTACAGAAATGTTGTGCAATTTAAGTGAAATAGCTTAAAAAGATCACTTAGCTCATTCCTTGCCATGTAGAAAGGGCAGAAAATTGACATCCTTGATTTCTAAGAAGAAATTAAATTAAGAAAGAAACTTCAGCATATTTACAGTGTCTTTAGAAGTATTCTGACATCTTGCAGGAAGGAAAAATATAAGATGTTGAACAGCTTATATCATTCATATTTAATGACACATAATATAAATAAAAGTTATAAGTATTTTTACTCTCATATAAATCAGTAAGTTACAGTGGTGTCTTATGTAGGTAACAATAAAATATGCATAGCGATTCATTTGAAGGCTTACTATTCTGTTTTCCAAATCGATTTGAAAGCACAGTATTTTACAATAGTTTAGTTCCTTTAAAATGTAACTATTCTCAGCAGCAACCACTTCCTAACCTAACAAAAATCTTCAGTTTCAGTAAACACTTCCCATTATAGGTTAAATTTTACCTCCTACTGAAAAAGCAATAATACAGGGTGACTTTCATCACCTGTAATACAAGAAGATCAAAACACATTCTGGAAAGGCACGAAGACCTAAATTCCCACTTCCTGGTTTTCAGATTAGAGCTACACTAACAGAATCAATTGGAAATAGATCTGGAAATCAATTAATAGAATAGGAAGGCAGAAATTGGGCTGCTACCCTAAATCAAGGTAGATTACTAGTTCCATACAGAAGACCATTAGAGATACCTCTGCATTGCCTGTCATATTTTTTAATGTGTTGCTTTGAATTGAAATATTATTTCCTATGTCCTTTCCACAGAGAATGAATTTCTGTTTTCCTCTTGATTTTAATTATTTAATAAAGATAGTTTTTTGAGAAAAATAGAAAATTCTTGGGTCTTGTTTCTTACCTTTTGGAAGAGACATAGATCAAGACAATAAAGAGCTTCCGCAGAAAATAATGACAATGTCATCACAATGCATGTACAGTCCCAGTGGCCTGGATCCGACAGGCAAGGAGAGATCTGGGTGAGGCAGCCAGTTTCAGAGACACCAAAGAATACATTACATGCAGCACAGAAGGAAGGAAATTGTGGTAAAAATAACTAAATATGGTTAAAAATTTTTTTTCATTTTAGGGCTAACTTTTAATGTCATGTTAGTTTGAACTCTTACATTTAACACAAAACCTTAAAATTACTGACTGGTTCAAAATGGTTTTATGGAAAAATTAATCTGTAACAAAAACTTGCCATGAGTGCAAAGAAGACTCCACGGATTTTGAGCGAAGTGTACAAAGGGTCCAAGGAACAAGACTGAGAACTAAGGACTTGGGCATTTACGACAGCAGGCATTTTCTCTTCCTCTTCTTGTCCGAGGTGAGCAGAGAATGTTAGGAATGATAAAGACACCATGAAGAAACTGAAGGTTAACATTACTTTTAAAGATTTCAGCTGGATGTGCTCTCTGAGTTCCCACTCTCTAAATGTAAGGAATTAGTCAATTTGTTATTCTTCTAGTTTAATAATTTAAATAGGAGAAAGTAAAATATTGTGTAAAAGTGCTTTTTTCTTCAAAGAGACTGATTTTAGATTTAAATGTGTTTAATGCAGTTTATAGAAACACCCTCAGAAAAGGATATAAATGCATTCTGTGAGCAACAATTATATAAACTCCTTGCTGTCTTCATTAAGAGGAAGAATGATACTCAGGACTTCTGGTGAATGCATGAAATGCACTGTCATCATTTGAGACGATGACTCTGGCCAGCTTTTATGATCCTTCCAGCAAGTAGGCTGGCTGATCTTTGAGTGCCCAGGTTTGGGGAAGAATCAGGCATGGAAGTGGGTTTCTCAATACTAGTTGGGTGGCTCTGGGAAAGTAGTTCATGTAATTCAGATCCCTGTGTGCTCATTTGTAAAAGAGAATATAACAAATATAACAATCCCTGAATTTCAAAGGTTAGCATGGAGATTCAATACATTACATTAAGTAAATATGTAATACCAACTATAAAGCACTCTAGAAGAATTTCTTTTAGTGCTCAGAGCTGAGATAATATCTTACCAGTAACTCTACCAGTGGCATTGAATGAGAAGAGAGATTACCATGAGGCAAATGTTATTTTCAAGTTTTACTTCAAATTGTACAGTGCTACTGAATTTAACAGAGAGACATAGCATTTTGGAGTTATCAAGATTGCCTACATTTTCTCATGGAAAATTTTTGAGCTTGCTTTGTTTCGTTAGTGAATAATGTTTTCTTATGGATTCTAAGTTTGTCTCAGGGGAGGTGGGTTAGGTCTCTTGAAAAGTTTCGTTTCATTTTGACATGTACATATCAAAATAATAAAAAGTCAAAAACCTATCAGCTAATTCTAGTACTTCAGATTATGTCAGAGAGCTGAGAGAGAAAAAGAAATAGGAAGAAGTAAAAGGTTACCAAATCTACCCTCTAACTCAAGGAGTCACTAAAGATTTTCTTTCCTTTGTCATATTCAGGTTTAAAGAGTCTGTTTTATTTTTTGTTAAAAGCAAGAGGGAGAAAAGGAAAAGTATAACTTTAAATAGGCAGATATAAATATGGAAAGAGAAAAATATGGGCAGAAATGGACCAAAATGCTATTGTAAGAGGGGTTATTCTTGAGCAGTTGAGTTGTTTTGTCACTTGAACTTCCTGTACTTGCTGAGTTTTCTACCATGGGCACATTTCACTCCTATAAAAAGCAAACAAAACAAAAATCTGAGAAACAGCTACAGTGGTTTATAAATGAAAGCCCAGTATCCATCCTCTTCTCCAGGCTGCTTCACATCTCCAGCAAGCACCGTTCCCATGGGGATCTTGGTGAGGAGCTCCCTGGGTGCCCAGTTCAGAGACACATAGGGAGGCAGCACAGTGCATAGCCAAGCACATCGCACGAACTGCAGAGGTCTGAGTGCATCATGAGGTGGGTCCTGGCCATCTTCACTCAAAGCCTCCTCCAAGAAATCGTCCTTGTTTGTTAGTCCCTGCCTGCCTGAACAGCAGGAGTGGGCAAGGTATCTGCTGTTTATGAAGCTCCTGCTATGGAGAGAAAAATTGCCTTGGGAAATCAGTTTCTGGTACTTCATTCAATCTTCACCACAACACTGTGAGGCAGATATCATCCTTTATCCTAGGCCTGCAGATCCAAGATGAGAGGAAGTTAGGTTGCGTGCGTAAAGAATTAGGGCTTTGAAGGAACCTCAGCACCTTCCTACACATGGAGTCCCACATCTCTCAAATAGACCTGCAGCTCTTCAAATCTGTGCATGGCAAACGGGGACCTCTTTTCTCCTCTGCCTCACCCTACGCTGACATTTGTCTATTTACCCCACCTATTACTCTTTCTTATCTTTGATCCATTCAGGTCCTCTGTCATATATATATATATATATATATATATATATATATATATTCTTCAGTATTACTGTGCAGAACAGAGTTTCTTTGTATTTGAGTCCTTACTAAATCAGTCACATCATAGGGTGCTTTTCTCAATGACTTCACATTGAACAAAAAAGTAAACAACTACCTTCACGTAGGCTGAATAATGATGTGATCCTTTTTTTACCTACTATTCATTTCACCTTGGGTTAAAAATTGGCCACTTAACCTGTTATGCCTCCTCTAATGGAGCAGCTGGATACATATAACACACCCCAACCAAAAGTGAGTGCAGGTACACACTGTGTAGACTACATGGGTAACCTAGCAAGTGTTTCTGGAATATATCCAGGTTCTCTTGGACTCAAGGACTCATTTGTCGTCAAGTCCATGAAAACTGCTTTTTTTCTGAACTGTATCTGCTCTTTAGAAATGCTGTTTGGATACTTAATTAGGTCCACCCTCTCCTTCTGGTTAACTTGACTACCTGCTGCCAGAGTTAATAATTAACAAGGTGTCACAATACCTCTCACAGTCACTCAATTCTTTGCTCACCTGCCTCCCTGTCTCTTCCTGCTGTTTCTGAATTGCTTGAACTCCTCTGGGATACAAACTCCCTATAATAAATCATGGTACAAAGGTACAGACTTTTGTGGCTCAAACTGAAATTCACAATCGGGTAAGCCCAGGAGGCAATCACCTGGCCATTGTCCTAACCTATTGCATCCTCGGTGCTGTTTGAGCACAGGTGAGCATGAAGTTTTAATGAGGACTTAGCTGCAAATGCATTGTGCAATTACTGTTAAGATGGGTGAACATTTGGCCCAGAAAGAATTGCATTTTAAGCAATAGGGTTTCCCTATTAACTGCTCCTAGCTATTAATTCAACCAGTTTGTTTATACATGTTTGACAATTGTTCATGTGAAAGAGTCCTGGGGATTTTATTTGACCATAGTTTCATTATAAGCTAACAGTATGTTATAGTTGCTAATAAAAGTTAATGTAAGTTTAGGATACATTAAGTGAATAGTCCAAATAAAGAAAGGCAATATTCCCACTATACTTTATTCTTATAGGTATGTGGATCTTATTTTTCCCAACTAGGATTTGGCATGTACACTTGTGCATGCAGAGAGAGACTCTGGTTTGGAATATTTGAAAACATAACTGTCATTGAAAATCCGGGACATGTGGCTGGTATATATGAAGAAGTCATTGTCCATCCATCCTTTTGTTTCTTTGTTGGAGCACATGTCTGTCAAATACTCACTCCACCAGGCTTTGTTCTAGATACAAGGTAAGGACTGAGACTTTTATCTAAGACTTGTGGTCTTTCTGTGGAGTATAGACCCACAAAAAAGCACTTTGGACAAGGGGAATTACAGATCAGTTTTCGGGTAAGTAGAGTTCATATAAAAGAAGTTCAGATAAGAGATGATACTACAGTCTTCAGAGTTGGGAAAATTGTCCTGTAAAGTGATAGCTATGGGGGTTATTAGTGGTTGAGTAGAGGTACTGAAAATAGAAGGAAATGTGGAAGAAATGTTATGGAAGGAATAGTGGCTCAGGTAGAGGGAGCAGGTTTCACCATGTCTGCAGTAACTGGAGAGTGAGAACAAAACTAAGGCCAGAGAGGCCAGCGGTGACTTGGTAGAATTTAGAGATCAATTACTCTCTAAATTGGGTAAACAAATTCATAAATATATATATATATATATATATATATATATATATATAGTAAAAACAAATAGAAAACAAGTTGCCAAATGCAATAGAGAAGATGTATGGGCTAAGTGCTTTGAAGCCTTAAAATGCTGGTGACTGACTGACTCTTCCTGGAACTCACAATGAAGGAGACAGCTAAGTGTTGAAAGATAGGGGGTTGACCACACAGAAAGTGCTGTCCGTGCAATGCCACCACAAACAATGGGTTGCTACATATACTGGGCGAGGGAGGGAAAGAGTCAAGGCTGACAAAGCAGGCATGACTTCATGTTAAAGGCTGTCCAGAGACAGAGAGGATTTCTGACTTCACTCTGAGGAAATCAGAAACCAGTGAAGGATTTTAAGCCTACACATGTTTCAGTTTTCTATTCCTGTATAACAAAACACTTGGAAATTTAGGGGCTAAAAATAGAAGCAGTGTTTAATTTGTAAAGATTCCATGGTCAGCAGGGCAGTTCTCCATGTGGGGTTGACTGGGGTCTCTTGTGCAGCTGCATCCAGCTGGAAACTCAAAACAGAGCTGGAAATAAATCCAGGGTGTCTCACTCATGTCTGAGACCCTAGTGGTGATTGTTGGTTGAAAGTTCTTGTGCCTCCATGTGGCTCTTCTTCCTCCAAAAGTCAATTCTAGACCATCTTCTTCACAGTTCAGTGGCACAATTCTAAAAGGGAATATTTTTGAAAAAAATGTGCTAGCACTTACAAAATCCCCAACTGCATCATGATTGTTAATATCAAAGCTCTTGTCATTCCCAGTCAATGTCAGTTGTGACTTCTCGAGATTCTACATACTGGGAGACAGGACATGTCATGGAACCACTGATATATGTAAGCTACCACAAATGGGACCAAGATGCCTTACCACACTATGGAGGATGGTATCAAATAGTGAAGAACAACATCATTTAAAAGCTATTGTTATATTCCACAAAAAGTTAAAGAGGAACAATACTCAAATATATAGAATAAAACTGACAAGAACCATTGCTAGGGTCAAATACACAAAACTTGATGAGTAGTTAGGGAGCAGGAAGGGGAATGAGAATAAACAGATCTGGGCATCTAATTGATAAAGAGTCCTTGATTTCCATATCACCCACACTGATCCCTTTCAGCATGAAGCAGCTAGATTGTGTCTTCCTCTGTTCTCTCTTAACAGCAGTTAAAAGATATTTCTTCAGAGAGGGGAAGTATAGGAGATAGTATATTTAGCTTTATGAGTAGGGCAGCTAGCTAGTGGAAAGGCCTGAGATAAAGTGGGGTGAACAGCCACACTGATAAAAATTAAGAATAGACAGTGAACTAGGACTTTAGACAAAGAATGAATTTCCTCAGGCAGGGTAGAATGCAGCCCATTCCCTACTAAGATCCTGTAGGAAGGTGCAACCTCTCCTTACTAAAATTCTGAATTTCAAGGACATTATAATGCAAATTAACCAATTCTGTGATCCCATTTTACTATAAACACTGTGTGAAAGAACTGAACAAAGTCCCAGTTGGGCATTTTAAACCCACAGTCATCTGTAATAAGTGACCACTAAGCAACTAAGCAATTCATATTCATTACTTGGCTATAAGTAATTCTAAATTGAAAGACCATATGGCCATCTACTGGAGAACTGCTCAGACTGAGTCAAAACTTGGGACATGCAAGTATGCTTCCAGAGAGCCCTGAGGACATGGCCCTGTTGTCAGCTCAGGTGCACAATGGTACATAATTATATAATCATGAATAAGCAGTGGACAACTATGCATGCACCAATGAGGCTAGCATGTAAGAATGTAAATAGGTGATAACAACATGTATAAAAATTATACAATAAAGATGCAGGTAGCTCTTGTGCACTGTTCTGCTCCCTGCTGCCTGCTGTTGTTGCTGATGTCTTGCACATATGCATTCTTTAACCTGTGGACCTCATCCACAAAAACCTTCCTTGGGTTCCCAACCCCCTTAACAGGGCAGCAACTGGCATAGTCAGCAGGATGTTGAGGTGAGTGGTCTCATGGTGGCCATGGAAACAGGGCCTAAAGCTGAGGAAGAGCCCCAGGGAATGACAGATAAATGACCCAGTTTCACCATGGTGACCTGTGGCCACCTTCTTGGTGGCATGGAAGGGGTGGGGAACAGTCTTTTTGGAGCACAGGAATGTTTTGCAAGCTTTACAGATGATAGACAAATTCCTCCCTCTCATCATGAGAAGGTAGAGTGGGTATCTTGGCTGTTCTTCACTTGTTTTACCCCATAAATCAAGAGGTGGACAGCCCTGTCCAGCAAGTAGACCAGCTGCAGCAGATAGAAGAGGACACTGAGCAATGGCTAGCTGCTGTAGAGCTCATGAAGCGTTGCCTCCTCCAGAAATGTTTCCAGAAACATTTCCAGTTCTCATATCTGAGAAAAACCCTTGGGAAAATCCCCTAGTTTGGCATACAAGGCTGGCTATTCACTAAAGGTGGAGATAGAGGAATCCATATCCCAGGGAGATGAACCAGGAGGACCACCTACCTCTACCAGGCACACCACATACACTATCTATATTTCCATGGAGCTATAGGAACTGGCAAAGGCCAGAGGACAGCCCAGGAATCAGGTTATCAGACATAAATTCATTGATGTCTGCAGCTTATGGGGTTTGGGAGAATCCAGGTGACCTGCCACAGCAAGGCACTATCTAGATTTGATAACAGTGCTACATGAAATGGACATGTGGCAAATAATGTTTGCCCTGCAGTACCATAGTCCAGATGAGGAGCTTCTGACAGCATGCATGAAGGACATGATCCTAGTGAGGCCAGGTGGCATGTTCAGATCAGTGGCAGCCATTCTAGCCTTTACAGATCACCTGATCCAGCATGCTGTGCATGCCTTGGCCAGGCTAGGGGACATGGAAGTGAAGTGCCAAAGTAAAGCAAGGCATGTAAAAACTGTATCCTCAAAGGGAAAAAGAAGTGAGAATTCTGGGAGAGCAAGGCCATCCTCCCAAGGATAGGCCATGTTACCACTGAAGGTTGGTCGGTGCCAGATCTAGACAGACATGCTGGCTGCTAGGCTATCCGCAGTTAAATTAGATAGGTAGCCTTTGGATGTATTTCTGACTCTGTGGAGGCAGTTACACTCTGAGAAACAATATCAGGTGATAGGCCAGGGCCAGAAGGCCAAAACAGCCCCAGGGAGCAGGAAGAAGTGACACCGGCCTCCTTTTACCCCAGTTAGGAGGCAGGCTGAGGTACCTGGGTGTTGGGGACCCTGGGAGACCAGAGGCCACATGTGGAATTGGCTATTTACTGGGCTATTTACTGGACACCAAAAATGTACAGCATGTACTAGTGTTGGTGGATACTGGAGCTGAGTTAGTGCTAATACCTGGCAACTCAGGCCATTTTACAAGACCTCCTGCATGCATAGAAGGGTATGGAAGTCTCTATATCATGGCCCAGAAAGCACAGGGGGCTTTGGGTATCAGGCACTGACCCCTACTTCCGTATGAAGTATATATTTACCCAGTTGCTGAACGTGTACTGAATGTGGACATACTGACTGGTGCTTGGCTAGACACCATACAGACAGCATTCTGGTTGTGAATTCACATGGTAAAAGCTATAGTCCAAGGGCATCCACACCATGTACCACTGACCATCCCACAGTGCCTAACACTGCAGACTTGATGGGTCATCTTACCCTGTCACTAGGTTGATACCATTATGTTGTAGATTTGGTCATCGCCTTCTTCTCTATGAATATAACACATGAGAGTCAGGATCAATTTGTCTTCATGTGGGAGGGCAGGTAGTGGACCTTTCAGGTGTTGCCAAAAAGTTATCTGCCTAGCCCAACTTTATGTTATGGCTTGGTGGCCCAAGACTCGGCCACCTGGGCAAAGCCACATTCTGTGGCACTGTTTCACTGTATTGATATTATATTAACCTCTGATTGCCTTGCAGATTCAGAAGCCACTGTGTACAGCCTGAAAGAAACTTTGCTAGCATAGGAAGGGGCCATGAATGAAGAAAAGGTACAGGGACCGGGTTTGTCTGTCATATTCTTGGGTGTTATCTGGTTGGGCAAGATGAAAGTAATTCCCAATGCTGTTATTGATAAGATCCAAGCATACCCCAGACCCACAGTAGTGTGCCAGCTGCAGGTGTATGTTAGTTTGCTAGGGTTCTAGGGGCATGTATACCACACCTTCACTGCTTCATCCTTTATATTGGATAATCTGGAAATGTACTACATGCGACTGGACAAATGCAGTGGAAGCTAATTTTCAGGACTCAAAGAGGGCTGTTGCACAGGTATAAGCCCTATGAGTTGTTGACTGTACACTGCCATTTACCCTAACCACTAGTGTGGATGATGATGGGTTTGGTTGGGGCCTAACAGGGGAAGCAGAATCACCCTGTTGGATTTTGGTCACAATTGGAGAGGGGAACCAAGAGCCAGCACTCCCTGGTTGACAAATAGCTGGCACATCTGTGAAAGCATCGCAGGACAACAGACAGTGGAAATGCAGACAAAATATCTGGTCGAAGGTTGGGTACAGATGTGGACAGCCTGTCCTATGAGTGGAGTGGCCCAGGTCCCTACTGTCACACATTGGGAGATGTACTTCCAATTGCAGGCCTCTTTCTCAGCTAGCCTGATGGCAGGCAAACTGTCGGTGGTTTTGGGACTCATGAAGTTCATAGCCCAGGAACTGTCCGGGAGGATAGACTATAGGGCTTGACCCTAGTCCCTGTGCAGAAGAGAAAAAAGGACATCGGACTGACTCCTGGTACACTGAGGGGTCTAGCTGTGGTGCAGCCCCAAAAAGGACAACAGTCTCTGTCCAGCCTAAAAAGAAAGCACTCTGGTTTGAAACCAGAACAAGCAGGTCAAGTCAATGGACAGAGCTGCAGGCAGTGTGGCTACTTGTGATGCATAAAGAGGGCCCCATACATGTGTGCATGGACAGTTAGACTATCTTTAGGGGACTGACACTTGCGGGGTTCTGACTTACGGTGACACTTAGGGTAGTATGGCCAAGGCACTAACCATGTAGTGTATTGTGTGTCAGGACATCCCCTCCTCTTGCCAGGAAATTACTTAGCTGTTGCCCTGATGAGCATAACCACTCTCCAGGGGCTAACTTCTGCTGTAGCACCTTGACTCGCCAAGAAACTGGGACGTGTAGGATCCTGTAACACACAAACTGTAGCACAGGGATGGCACCTTGACTTGGCCCTTGCCAAGTCAAATGCTGCAGTAAAGGTGTGTCCCCAGTTGCTCATTTGGCCCCCTGGAGAAGGAGGGCGCCCACACAGTTTGGCACAATACCACATTCACCCCATCCACCGTAGCAGTGGCACGTGGATTGTATTGGGGCCCTGGCTCTCTTGCTGGCAGACAGAAATGCTTTGGCTGCTATAGATACAGCCACAGGTATAGGTTTTACCTAACCTGGGCCCTCTGCTGACCAAGCTCACACCATTAAGGCTTTATAATGCTTAACTTCTGCATATGGGATGCCGCTGGGAATATCTTCTGACAGGAGAACTCATTTTACAGGCACTGAGGCGCAGTGGTAGGCCAGAGACGATGATATCACATGGCACTTTCATGTGCCCTACCAGCCCCAGGCTGCTGGTGTGATTGAGAGGTACAACAGGCTCCTAAAAACCAGGCTGGTCTATTTGGCTCCGAAGTTCTCTGGGTGGGTATGGGCCTTACCCTAAGTGGTTCAGTTGCTCAATGACCAGCCCTGATATAGGGGTGACAGCCCATTGGGTCACCTCCTGAAAATGCAGCTAGTCCATCTGTGTATTAGACCCATGGAGCAGGGTCTTAAGATGATGAAAGCACTTTAATCCTTCCTGCATTGGAGCCTATGTGGCTGGGAGGCTGTTATCAGTGGACTTGGGATTGGCCCATAGACCCCCTTCTGGGCAATTGAGTATTCTCTTGAAGCCAAGGGTAGAAGAACTTAGACATGCTGTGGAAATACAGTTCTGGACTTCAGCTTGGCAGTTGAAGACCTTGGTGTGTTCTCCACTGATGCTGGAGTCACTATTCTGAAAAGGAGGGATGTTGTAGCTGCTTGCCCCATCTTCCTGGGAGGAGGTGGTACATTTAGCCCCAACTCCCTCATCCCTGGTAGCCAGGTGAATCCAGGTTTGATATTTTAAACTCAGAGGCAAGATGATCCTAGCCACAATTCTATCACAGGATAAGCATGGAGCCTGCAACTTCCAGAAGGATGGGATCTCCCTATCGTGGTTTATCTTTCTGCCCTGTCCTTCCAGTTGGGATGAGCCATGATAATAGCATCACCTCATGGCACACAAGTTTGCTTGTGCACACCTATAATCCCATTGCTGGATGTGCACTGAACTCCTGGCCAGTGCAGCTGATGGCCTCCCAGGCAGATTCACATGGCATCCCTGCTTACTTTGGCTGACTGGCAGCAGCAACACTGGACCTTTCCTGCCCGGGATCAATGATACCAAGCCATCAAAGTGCTGATCTGGAAGAGCACATCTGCCCCATGGGGACTGGGACCTGTTACATACAATGGCTAGGGGTGGATGATGAACTTTTGTAGCAGTGTTGGATGTAGCTTTGCTTTGTATTCAACAAGTGAATATGCCAGTGGGAAACTGAACCCCTAATCTGTGTACTAGACATTACTGGTAAATGACACAAACAAATGGCGGTATGCCCATAAGTTTATAGTTACAGTGCTCACTGATCGACCCATTCTGGATGCATTATAGGTTTGCAGCACCATGGGTTTGTGGTACCTACCTGCACACTGGACAGGGCACTGCACCTGGGGATTTCTGTATGTGAAAGGACCTCTCAGATCCACCCTTACAGATGCATCCCACGGTTGGGAAGCTATGTATCAAACATGGCACTATTCTGAATGGGTTGCCTGGGGATTCTATCTGATAGCCTTGCTGCCAGAAGCAGGGACCATAGACCTAGCCTTCCAAGTTTAAGGCCTTGCTCAACATAAAGCCCAGGCCTTGAATATTACATGTCAAGTTTTGATGTTGCTTATGGATGAACTGCTCAAATGAGAAAGGTAGTTTTGCAAAACCACATGACACTTGATTTGCTGGCTGCAGTGTGCAGGTAGACACTTGTGCTCTTTTACATGTAGAATGTTGCATTTACATTTATGACTACTAGACACAGGTATGAGAAGCTTTGCGAGAGATGGATAGAAAGATGTCTGCCATCCAGACCCTGCAGCAGAAATTGGAATCCTTGGGATCTACCCCATGCTGGAGAGCCATAACTACGCAGTGATGGCAATGGGGTTTGTAGTCTTCTGTTGTTCTCTATCGTTGTTGTGGTCTTTGTATGCAGGAGTTAGCGTTATGGACCACTTGCAAGAAATTACTCTCTCCAAACTTTTGAGAGGGTGGGATGTGGGGAATTGCTCAGACCGAGTCAAAGCTCACAGGATATAAGAACAGCTCCAGACAGCCCTGAGCACACGGCCCCACTGTCAGTGCAGGTGCATAATGGAGCATAATTCTATAACCATGACTTAGCAGTGGACAACTATACATGCACCAATGAGGCTAGCATGCAAGGATGTAAATAAATGACGACATCATGTATAAAAATTATACAATAAAGATTCAGGCCACTTTCGCACTCTGCTGTGCTCCCTGCTGCCTGCTGTTTTAGCTGCTGTCTTGCACATGTGCATTCGTTAACCCATGAATGTTGTCCTTGGGTCCTCCGAGAGGGCTGACGCCACCACATTCTGGACCTCTTCTTGCAGGAGCTACCCTCCTTCTCCTTTTCTCCTTCACCTGATCTCCAGTAAAACTTTCCTAATTCCAAAAGAAAAGTTGTGTATATCATTCCCAGAGCATTTTCAAAATAGAGACAGTAACCAGGTCTGGTGGTGTACACCTGTAAGCCCCTATTCAAGGAGGTTTACACAGGAAAATTGAGAGTTTGAGTTCAGTCTGGGTAACTTTGCAACTTTGAGAGACCCAGTCTTATAATAAAAAGGGGCTGGGGATGTAGCTCAGTGAAAAGGTCTTGGGTACAAGCCCCTGTATTACAAAACAGACAGAGGCTGCAGATAGATGATTCATAGATAGATAGATGATAGGTAGTTAGATAGATATAGATAGATAGATACATACATACATAGTGTTTTGAGGAATGACAGATAAAACCGTGGGGTAATCAGATCATACTAAAGAGAAGAAAAGCAAAACAACCACCAAAAGAGATTTGGATAAATAAGAGAAACCTGAAATCAAAAGGGAATATCTCATTTGAGAACTCTGCATAGGAGTGAGAAACAGATTAATATGGTCAGATTTGAGGCCTAATAAAATTTAAAATTTGTCCTTATAATTTGAAATTAGAAAGGCCCATTATATTCTTTGGGTTTGGTAGCTGAGTACTTCGGGATGGTGACAGAACATAGTGAATGAATGGGATGTAAAGCAGTGCAAATGCTAGTTATTTCACTTTTCCTAAGATCTATCACCCAAGCAAGCAGAGAGGGAGACGCAGACACACACACACACACACATACACACACACACACACACACACACACACACACACACACAGAGAAGAAAGATTTTCAAAGAGAAAAACAAGTACTGTCTGAAAGATGAAGGGAGTAGATTACTTATGCCATTTCTATTATATATTCTATACCGTGCTTGCCACTTCTAGGTAAAATTCAGGTTGACTGCAACAATACAAGTTTAGAAGCCTGCTGATCGCTAAGCAGCAGTGTGGTTTCAAAAGCAAAATTTTAACTATCTAAAAACATCATTCCAACCGTCCCCAATATTCTGCTTGTGAGTGGAATCTGATGTTTTATTTTGTACAGAAATCATAAAATTGTACAAATGTATACCCCAGGCCATGGAATAAAGATTCCTTCTTCATCCTGTATTTTATGTGAAATGTTACAATCATCCAAACAGAATGTCTTCAGGAAAGTAGTTGCCACGTCACAAGGGCCTCCCCAACCCTGCAGTCTCTAGGCATTCTCTCTTCAAAGCTTCCCATTCTTCTACGCAGTTCTATTTCCTAAGGCCTTTCCTGAAGTTTCCAAGAATCCTCAGGGCAAAGAGGAGGGGAGAAAGAAATCACTGTCTAGGGAGTCCTACACTGTGTGAGCTTCTGCTTCTTCACGCCTCTTTTCTGTTCTGTTCTGGTGGATGCCAGTGTTCAGCTACCTGGAAGTTTTCAAACTTACTCAAACAACCCACAACTCACAGAAAGCACATACAAGAACGCAGGCTTCATTAATAAGAGTCCCAAGGTAAGACAAGACGGATCGTTCTCCGGACTTATTTAACTCTTTGCCTTTTCTCTATCTACTCTCCTTATGCACAAAAGAAGTCATCGCCTTTCCTGCTCCATCTGAAATGTGACGCCAATCTGTTTTTCTCCTCTGGACTTATGTAGAAATTCCCATCTCTGATGCTTCAGCTGTTTCTCACCTCCCCAGAAACACTGTTTCCCAACAAAGATACCCTGCAAGAAGAAGGCTGAGGCCATCTACTAATGTGTTCCACCAATTCTATTACATAGTGGTTGATATTTATTAAAGATATGGTCATTTTTCCAAGACAATTTTAAATTTCATGCTCTATTTTTTAATGCTACTAAACTAGTTAAATTTTATTCCTTCCATAATATTCTATAATTATCTGATGTAAAATTGAATTTTCTGTACATATTTAATGTACATAAATTCAAAAACTCGAGTAAATAATTTTATCAGTCTCTATGTTAACCTTTTATTAGTTGGAAAATGCTATCATTGTGTTAGTGCTAACTATGGATTGAAAAATGTATGGATTACAGATTGGAAACCTACACAATTACACAAACCAGTCTTGATGTTTTTTAGAAAGAAACTAGGAAGATATGTTTATGGTGTTTCTATAGCCTCGCTAGTGTCCAAGGCACTCACCATCTAGAACAACATGGCGCTAACACAGACGACCCCTAATTTATGATGGCTCCACTTAATGAGTTTTCAACTTTCTGATGCTATAAAGAAATCTCATTCATATGCCTCTTCTTCCACTGTTCACTGTCACTACAGCATTCAGTTATATGAGATATTCAACCCTATACTATGAAATAGAATCTGTGTTAGATGCTTTTGCTAAACTGTAGGTTAGTGTGAGTGTTCTCAGCACATGTAAAGTATGCTAGGCTGAGCTAGGATGATTGGAAGGTGAAGTGTATTATATTTCCAGGTTATGATGGTTTTATCAAGTCACAGCTCCATAATAAGTTGAGAATCTCTGCTGCTTCCAGTGCTTATGTAACCCTTCTAAAAAATTCCGAAGTTGACATCACAATTCTTAATTTACACACAAAGATAGAAAATTGCAGGAGAACCTGAGAAGCCTATTCCTAATAATTCTGAGAATGAGAGTGGAGTGTTAGTGCTAGAATGATAGTCTGGAGCAAAATGAAAAAATTTTCAGTTTTTGAAGACTCATATCAGATATTAATATCAGGTGTCTAATTATGGGCAATTTAGTTAACTTCCTCATGCCGTGGTGTTCATAATAACAATAACATACCTAATAATGTAATAACAATACCTAACTTCTTGGCTCATTGTGAGTTTAAAAAATGAGTCAAACATGTGAAGCTCCTGGAAGAATGTTTGACATAAAATAAGTGCTCGTTGTAAATCCTGCTGTTTTAGCTATTTTCAGAATCCAGTGAAAGGAGTATTTTAAAAGGGAACATCTGAAAATATTTTTTGGTTTCTCATAGAAATATAGATAAGATTCTATGCTGTAACATCTATTTGATTAACATTTTATCATTCTTTTGATATTTCATTTATTACTTACTGCCAGCAGCTACAAGAGCCTCAAATACCCTGAGCTGCAGATGGCTTCTGCAGTCTCTGCCCCAGCCCTCCCCAACCCCTTCTAGGCTTCCTGACCCTGAGGAGAACAGGTCACCTGAATCCAGAGCACAACCCAGGTTCCTTGTACAAGAGACACTGGCCCTGTGCTCATCAAAGCATACATCAGGATGGAGGATTTTGCTGAAATTTTGGCTTAGAATTTAGAATTCAAATTTAGTATTACCTCAGATCAATTTTTTAGATTTTTCCCCAACCAACAAACTATTGTGTTCATTTTTAAATTTTTATTTTATTAGTATATGTCTGCATACATAATGATTACATTCATCATGAGGAATTGGTATGTGTATGTAACACATCTTAATTATTTTTATGTCCCCTTCCATTCAAAATAAACCAATCCTTTGCATTGGGCAGTTGATACATCCCTAGGAAGTAAATTATTCTTGTTTGAGCTACCGTAGTAAAGTGCCTTATGGTTGTGATTATATTTTTTCTATGCCCTTGTTTTTAATTAATATCTTATGGTGCTCAACATTAATTATAAAATATAACTTACTGTGGTCAGCGAAAATAAAATGGGTAAAAATGAGCAGACCACAGAAGATAGGCATTGTTAAATTTGTCATAGATGTCCAGAATTCCTTTTGTGCCATATATACTCAGAAATATATACTTTCACACACATGGAATTATATAAAAATAAGACTTTTTAACTGGGTCTCTTATTTAGCATCTTTTCGTGATCACAGGTGAAGCTGTATATTATTTGCTACTGGCCTTAATTGACAAAACAAATCCCTTCTTGTTACACATTTAGATTGCATTCCACAGAGGATTATATAACTGATAACTTATTTCCTTCATTTTAGTTACCAAAATAAAGATGAAGACACAAAAGAAGAAACTGAAACCATAAACATATATATGCTTAAATTTGCCCATAAAATTATGTATGGGGGTTTGTCTACTGCTTTGCATGGAAAGCTGCTTAACAGGGTCTACATTTGGCTATACATTTTATTTAATCACTCAGTGTACATGAAGCCTTAAGCTCTTTGAACTGTCTGAGGTTGGCTTGTTTCTTTTAAAAGTTTAATATTTTAACATTTGGTCTATAATCACTGTCTCCATCATCCTTTCACCACAATTGTAAAGGATTTTCCGTCATAATATTTCACTGTAAAACACTACAAGCTGAAAGGTGCCCTGATCAAACCATTACTTCAATACATATATTTCTCTGCTATAGCAGCATGTGAGACTCTTAATCAAAAGCCAAACAAATGGCCAACAGTTGTTTGTCTAGGATGTTTACAATGAAAAGTGTTACACATGCAAAGGAGTGTATATACACCTTTATATGTAAACCATTTTACATAAAACCTTTGGTAACATTCCACATTATTTTGATGATGGTCTATTGGAAGGCTTAGCTAAAATTCATTGAAGGTGTATAGCCTAGAACAACAAATTCTTTTCTTCCTTTTTCTAATTTTTGAGACTCACCTAATAATAGCTCATGCTTAGTGCGGCAGCTTTGCCCAGAAGGATCCCCAAGCACTCAGCAGAATACATACATAGAATTAGCATCACTCACCCAGCAGAGGGAGGCATGTGGAATCCAATAGCCATTCTTCACCTGCCATGTTACAAAGCCCAACGCAGTAGGATTTAAGAGCGTGATCAAAGAGTAACTTTTCTAACTGAATCTCCAGGGGAATATAGGGTGACAGTATAATTACCCCAGTTAGAATTTAGCCAGCCACAGAATTAATACTACTGCTACTCTTGTAGGAAACGGAGAGACAGGAGAGCACCCGAAGGTCTTTAATGGCCCAAAGAGGTCAAGGCCTTGGTTTTATATCTCACCCCAGAGACACATGAGCTATTTCCCCCAAGCCCAGGATGCCATCCAAAGCTGTCCCTTCCATTCTTTAACTAGACTGAAGAAAATAGTCATCATTTTAATAACATGTTGCCCTTATGTTGCTAAGGCTACTCAGAGACCCCAAGGCTGAAGGTTTAGGCAGGTAATCAAAGTGGAACGACAGCTTGGTCACCCCTGCCGTAATTGTGGGTAGAGAAATGAGTTGGGCTGCAGAAGGGCCTTCATGTTTGAAGAAGGGAAACAGGATAAAAAAGTGTCCTTGGAAGATGATGGCTTGATTCATCTAGCTTTAGTGCCGTAACCTAAAAACCTTTGGCACTGAGTGTGTTGGCGTGGTGTGAGTCGGGATAGTCCCTGAGATTGCCCTTAGTGTCACCCCTAAGAGCAACAGTAACTGGAGGCGAGGCCAGCAGCTGCTCTCTGTACACAGATGCACCCAGATATCAGGATCTAGTCACCCCGTGGGTTTTCGGGCCAAAGAAACCCTGCACCTCTGTTCAAATGGCAGTTCAAGGCCCAGAGGAAACATTCTGGAAACAGCTCTTTTGTAAGCTGCTTTACAAAAGTTGGTAAAAAGTTTTTTAGTGTTCACACATCCTTAATTAGTAGCATTGTGGGTACTTCCACCAAGATGCAGGAAGCACCCATGCCCTCAAGAGAAGCAGGCTGGATCTGGGCGTTTTCTTCCTTTCTACCAGGACGGTCTGAAGAATAATTTCACAATTAGATAACATTAAGGATGATGAAAGCTAGAGAGCGGAAAGCAGCCAGAATTAATTACTTACTTGAGGGTCTGCTCAGGCTTCTTTGGCTGTGCTTGTGCTGGTTTTATGATGGCAGGTTAACCCTTAGTATCCAGCTCAAAGATAGTTCCGTGCCACTGCAAGCTCCAGGGCCCCCTCCTGACCAGAGGGCCGGGGGAGCTCTGGCTTCTTTGAACCCCTACCAAACCTTGCTCCTCTTCTCCAGCTCTGGCCCCCCAGGAGCAGCCCCATCTCAGCCCTGTTGTTACTCCCTCACCAACTTAACTAGTTTCAGCACCACCTGGGCATGATGTTTCTGGAAAGGAAACCACCTTGGAGAGCACTATAATTGCACCTTCCGGCTGTCCGTCCTTCTTTGCATTCCTGAAAGCAGCTCCAGCGTGTCTACCTGTGATAGAGAGATGCATGTTTGACTAAGTGAGTGCATGACTCACTAAGTCAGAACTTCCTGTTACTCCTTCTAAAACACACATTTAATATCGATTAAATGCTTCTTTATGCATAGAGAGTTATTTGGAGCTTATGAGGTCATAATAATGCATAAGATGTGTTTTTGACATCAAAAGCACACACATAGGAATTTTAAAAGCAAGTTAGTGTATTTTTTAGAAAATAATATCGTATTTTCGTAAGATGGCACAAAACTATACCATATTGAGAAATGGTACTCAAAGAATAAAATATTCAATATATTCAAGGTAAAAAATAATCATATAGAGAAATATAGGAAAATAAATACTTCGGTACCCTGTTTTATATAAACCATTTTGAGATTAAATCAATCTAAGAAGGCCAAAAATATTGTAAAATTACCAAGATATAAATGAAATTTCTAGCAAGTTAGGTCAGAAGCAGCATTAGTCAAATCCAAATACAAGGTTGAGATATATGTCATTTATGTTGAGAAGACATTTGAAGCTGCTTCAACAAAAGAAACTACGTAATAAAACCAAAACCTTTATTGAAAGAGAAATGCATACAGTAAGGGAGCACATATATGAAAACCTACCATAATATAATTTCCATGATTAAGCATTAAATTCAGCACAGAATTTCCTTTGTCTAAAGCAAAACTGAAAATGTGGTAAGAACAACATTCCTGCTTCATAATGGAATAACTCACAATAGTTATTTAAAAATGATAGGTTTTATACAACAAACTGTACAACATAAGAAATTCAACTTCAACAACTTTATAAAATGCTTAAGAATTTTCATCATATGTTTTTTCTTATAGTGACTTAGTTAACTTTGAGAGTATGACAAGCCATAAGAAAGAGGAAAACACATGAAAATATATTTCTTTAAAAAACTTATACAAATATTCAAGAAGCACAAGAAAAGGCATTTAACATCACTCATTCGTGACTGAGAAATGCGAATTTAAAATTCAGCGAAATGTTCCTATGAACCCATTCAAAATAAAATTGAAAACTGAAATTCCAACAGTTGGCAAGGATGTTCAACGAGTGGAACTCTTACCTAGCACTGATAGGGATGTGGGTGGTAGAGCTTCAGAAAACAAAAGCACAGTTTCCTATAAATGTAAACATCTTATTATATGACAGATTTCCATTCCTAAGTATTTACCCAAAGGAAATGAAAGGGTCCATATGAAGACCTGTATATAAATGTTAATAGGTTTATAATAGAAACTCAAACTGGGCAAACCCCCAAAGTCTATCATATATTAAAGAGATAAATAAATAGCTATAATAGCTATGTATCTGTAAAATAGATTTCATAGTTAACAAACAATGTTTTCTTTTCTTTTTTTTTTTTTTTTGTGGCACCAGGGATCGAACTCAGGACCTTGTACTTGCCAGGCAGGCACTTCTGCCCCTAAGCTATTTCCTCAGCCCCTATAAAAAATGTTTTCTGTGCCCTTGTAGAATTTACATTCCCGTGAGGAGAGACTTGGAGTGCTTGAGAGTAGGAGGTCAGAGAAGGCCTGTGAAAAAGTGCTATCCACTCAGAAATATGAAGGAAGGAGTGAAGTAGGCTAAGAAATTATCTGTGTGTCTCTGGGCTGAGGAAACAGGAAATTCAAGGACCCAAAGGAGGGAAGCAGAGCTGGACCGTGTTGGGCTAGGCAAGCCTTGGTGAGAAAAAGGGCATTCCATGGAGCGCTGTCTTCATTTTAGTGTGTTACAGATCTTGTTCCCCCAACCTTAGATCAGTAGCACTAAAACTCAAGACAGCAATTTCCATTTGAACACTGCTGCATATAACTGGCAATGTGCCAAAGGAACCATGTTTAAAAGTGGTTTGAGCACTGTAAGTACAGCTTGTTATTAACAATTAGCCACTGGTTAAGCAAAGTTAAAGAGTAGCATATATTTTTGAATCATCAAGAAAACTTTAAAACTGACTACCACATCTGTAGCAAGTTAGAGATTTTACATAAGATGTACTGTTGCCATGGCAACATCAACACCACTCCTTCTGGCAACCAAGAGCAAGGTGCCACTGTAACATGCTTTAGCGATTTTACCATCTTCTGATGTAAGGAGGAGTCCAGGGAGATGTTTTCTCAGGTTATTGTCACTTATTCTTGGGCAAACATTCTCAGAGGAATTGCAGTTCCTAAATCAGCTCTTCATTTTCTCTTACTTAAGGAACACTGTGATTATTCAAGTCCCTATCTGAGATCTATGAGCTGCCTTCCTTCCTTCTTTCCTTCTGATTATTCATCTCCCAATATTTATTGACTATATACTATGTGATAGAATAGCAGAATTGGAGTGCTAGAGAGAGTGTGGGGTGAGGGTGCTGGCAATATTCCTGATTTGTGAAGGTTATGTTCGAGGAAGAAAGACAGATAGTAAGTACAAATGAATAAATAATGTAATGGAAGCAATGGTAAGTCCTACAAAAATAATATCGTGTAAGCAGAGAAAGAGAGAGAGTACAGGACCACATGGTATTTGGGGAAAGATAATCAAGGAAGATTATCTATGGATTGATAAGGAATTAAGGAATCAAGAGTGGGAGCAATCCAGTAGTCGGAAAAGAAGAGCAGGTGAAAGGATGCTGATGTTGGAACACGTATAGAATATATAGAATTCAAGAGCTGTCAAATGCCAGGGGAAACGGAAGTGAGAAGAATAGTAGGAATGACATATGCAAGGTTCTTATCCATACATGGGAAGGACACTGGGTTTTATTTAAAGCATTACTGGAGGCTGTCAGTAGAGGGGTGAGTTGCTAACGGGGGAGCGCCAATTTCTTCTATGTATTTTAAAAGAATTGCCCTGGCTGTGGAATAGATAATGTGTAGTATAAATGGTGAGAAGAGCTGGGAAGGAGATTAGGAGGTTTCTTCTCTATTCTACATTAGAGATGAGACGCCTTAGACCAGGGTGGTTTGTTTTCATAAATTATGAAGCATTTGAATTTAGCCTTGAAGGATGATGTATCAGGATTACATTCATCTGAACATAAAAACAAGATTGCAGAACGCAATTACTCTTCTATGCAGTTAAAAAGTCTGGAGACATGCAGTTCAGAGCAAGTGCAGCTGTTCGAGGAAATCACCGAGTACACCGGCTCTTTTTCCCTTTCCACTCAATTCTCTTTACCATGTGCCAACCACCTTCTCCTAGGTACAAAATGGCTGCCGTACCTCCAAGTGCAGCAGTCAAATTACAGGGAAAAAGAGTAAAGAACCAACCAGAAAGAAGAAGAAATACATTTCCACAGTAGCCCTCACGGAGGTTTTGCATCTATTGTAATGGCCTGAACTACATGGCTTGACCACTCCAGGAGAAAAGCAGTTGTGAGTGTGGGTGTTTCTTCAATGATGTCCGTTTTCACCACAAAGTTGGTGCTTTCTTAGTAACAAACAAAATAATTGATATTTGGCAAGCAACAAGCAGTGCCTAGCCTGGATGAATAAGATTTCCACAGGTGAGAATGGGTGGAAAGTGGAAAGATTGTTCAAGAGACGGGAGATGTGGAAGACGCAAATGAAAGCAGAACAACAACAAAATAACTCCCCAGATCTTCCAAAAAAATATGAGGTAGTGAGAGAATTCTCCATCATCACCCAGGTCTTCCTGGTCTTGGAATAGCAACTGTCAGATAAATCTAGAAAGATGGTTGAAGTCAGACCCTGGGAGTGATAAAGGCATTTGGACTTTGTGCAATAAGCAAACGAATACTACTGCAAATTCAAAAGAATTAGAGGGAAATCAATAGATTGCCTGCACAATAACAATCTCTAGCCTCTGGGCACTAGTGAAGACACACTGAGATAATTTGTGCAAAGTGTTTCACCCAGGCCCTGGCACCGAGGAGCAAATGCCATTATTATCCGACGCACTAAACTGGAGAAAGCCCACAGGTAGGGAGCCCAATTAGGAGGCTTTTGCTGAGCACAGAGAGCAAAAGCAGCCAGAAGGGAGAAGGATGAAAGGAAGATTTTCATCGTCTGAACAGCAGATACGTAAGAGCCACTGAATCAGTGAAAGGATGTGGTTGTTTTCCATGTACGGGAGGGAGGAGCGGGACAGAGCTGAAGACGTTTCCTCTGATCTGTGCTATAGAGAAATGCTGACGTCAGTGTGGTGGAAAACTTCAGGAATGTGTTAGTTTGTGTTTTCTAACTCAGGCAGAAATAAACGAGAGGTATTTTCCTACTGGCATACCAAGAATTCTTTATGTGCTGAGCCTGGCCTCTCTCTGGACACTGGAGGTAGTTAACAGTGTTTTATAGACTAAATAAAACACAATAAAAAATGCTGGGAGCACTGTGGGGAAAAACGAACCCTTCTCCACTGTTGGTGGGCGTGCAGAGTGGTGCAACCATTGTAGAAATCACTGTGGAGTTTCCTCAAAGAACTAGGACTGGAGGTATCTTTTGATCCAGCTATTCCTCTACTGAGTATCTTACCAGAAAAATTAAAAACATCATACAACACCAATACATGTGCACTCATGTTTCTAGAAGCACAATTTTTCATAGCTAAGTCTTAGACACAACCCAAATGCCCATCAACCAAGGAACGGATAAAAAAATTATAGTCTTTTCAGACAATGAAATACTACTCAGCCATTAAGAAGGATAAACTAGAGACTTTTATAGGCAAATGGATGCAACTCAAGACCATACTCGTAAGTGAAATAAAACAGACACATATGTAAGCTTCATATGGTCTCCCTAGTGAGAGAAGCTGAAAGAATAAATAAGATCCAATGTACAATGGACACTGTAAAATGGGAAGAAACTTCAAAAGGAAAGAGAAACTAGGATGGGGGAATGGAGAAAAGAAAGAAGGGAAAAGCAAGATATATATATATATATATATATATATATATATATATAGTTAAATAGTTATTAATTTCTCAGTTCATGGAAAAGAAAGGTTTTTGCTACTATTGTTTGAACAATTAAATGCTGATATCTTATACTCTGAGTAAATAATTTAAAGATAACAGTATGCAATGTATTAACCATTATTACCCTCCTATTATCTTGTTTTGAAATTTTGGAGTTTTTTTCTCTTAAAAATAAAAAGAAACACACAAACAAAAAACCCTATATATTTAAACCATAAGACAGTCTTCCGCCTGGGCTGTGATTTGGGAAAGTTAGATCTAATGAGGAATGCTTGGGCCAGGAGTGAAACGGGATAAATGGCCAAGAAGAGAGGAGAGAAAGGGCTGGTTTCCCAAGACTAGCAAGGTGCTGATGGTTCCTGGGAGGAGGAGGCGCTCTGTTCTCCTGAAACTCAAGCACTAATGGATTTTCTTCTGATATGCCACAGGATAGGGAGAACAATGTGGTCAAAGTGGCGGACAGAACGGAATGCCAGGCAGCAGGCTGGGTCCTGGCAGAGACAGGAGCTTGGGGGCTAGGGGAAGCTCCAAGAAGACAGTGCAAGAGGGAGCATCTAGTCTGTGGATCCCTGGGAGCAAAGGGAAGGACTAGAGCAGGTTATACCTTCCAATTCAGCCCCAGCATCCCAGGGAGATGGCACATCCTGTAGATCAGACCACGGGAAGCTTCACTTTACCCGTTCATCTCACCCCAACTCTACCTCTGGTGCATGTGTTTGGGGCATGTGTAAAGAACAGTTTGTTCACCCACTGTGTAAAGAGTCAAGGAATCCAGCGTAGGCACACTGCCTTTCAAACATGCAGTGACTTCCAGCCACCAGCAAAGCTGAAAAATTAGCCACTCTTGTTCCTCTCTTGTCACTGCTCGAAACCTTAAAGATGACACATGAGGATGGCTGCCAGCCATTAGGGCCTGGCAGGTCATGTCTGCCTCAATCAGTGAAAACAGATCCATGTTAGGGGGACCAGATTTAAAATATCATTTTAAGGTTTTATGGCCAGATCATAAAACAAAACAGATTTATGTTATAAATAAAAGACAGGTCTTTTCTTTTGAGCTTTATCATATTCACTTCTTTTAAATCCTGGGTTCTATACTCACTGGGGCGGTGCTACCTCCCGCCTGATAGGAGAGAAGCAATACCCTACCTCCTCTTTTTGTGAAGGGGCTCATGGTAATTGGTCCCAAGCTGACTTGGCAAGAAATCGACTAGGATTCTCACCTGGAGTACTGATTTCCATTATGATTGAAGAGGCAGGAAAGCTTTGGGGAGGGGAAGTGCTTCCCCTCACTGCAGGGAAGAGCTGCCCTTTACCTCACTCATCCTGTGTGAGGAACACTGGCTGGCGCAAGCCATTTCCCCCACAAATCAAAGCACAGGAGCTGCCAGCAGCTGCCCCTTTACTTTGCACGATCCATTTTTGGTTAGCTAATTGAATTCCCCTTTTATATCCTCCACCTCGTTTCAGGCTGGCAGACAGCAGTGCCACTGGCAGCCCACTCTTGCGTCTGAATTGGCTGCCAGACCTGCTGCAGTCAACTCCTTCTTGAACTCTCTGTGTGTTAGTTCAGAGAGCACTGTTCTACCATCGTCCCACCATGGCACTTCCAAATGGCTGGGTATAATTGGGTTCAGAGGAGTTCAAAGCCATGCTCCAGCATCCGTGTATCAAAGCTCATTGAGCAACAGGGGAACCGTGCACTGAAATGCAGGCGTGGGGTGAGGAGAGTTATTAGCGGAATACATTCAAATCTGTCACGCTACATTCCTGGGTACACAACTGGTTTTTGGTTCAGCTTTTAAGAGTTCAGGTGTGGTCCCCAGGAGATGGCTCTTGTCATCGCTATAAAAATATCTCATTTGTACTAATGCACTTTGCCTATTTCATAGCAGATCCTTGGGAGACTAATTTACATTTTTTTTAAATGTCAAGGCTTTCTCCAGAGATTGTTCATTCATTATATTTATTTTCTTGGACATGATTTTAACAAACCTTCCCCTGAAGAGCTTGTAGCTATTAACTTTACTGAACGGTTGCTCAAGAGAGAGTTAAAGGCAAATGGTCTAAGGGAAGGTTTGGGCCACAGTACCTCAAGGGTATTCATCCGCCCCCAAACTCATTTCACTCACAGGCCAAGAACCAGAAGAGTTATAGAAGGCATTTCTGCCACTCGATGGGGTGGAGGATTTCAACCAGAAATAAGTGGTAAATTCTGGCACGCTCTGACTTTATTTGTCCATATGTCAGGATCTGGAGAACAGAGATCATGTTAAGAGAACGCTGTCAAGGTTCAGGAGAGGACTGGGTGGGAAGCATGAATTACATAGATGTCATAGGGCCACATGGTTACTGTCATTTGATTCATATCTTCTCATCTTTGCAAGAATAATATTTCTAGCTCATACCCAAGAAGTGTCCCCCTTGCCAGAATGCATACTGCTCACTTTCCATAGTGAAAGTGATCCGGAAAGTCATCAAATGACTGGCTATTCACTGCGGAATGGACCCCTATAACAAAACTGATCCAGATTACTTCCCATTTAAATGGGAAATATTTTCAATGGGAAATTTTTCAATGCCTAGAAATTCATTTTCTTTTAAGGTAACAATGTCTTTTGTGTAACTGTCAGAATTGTTACAAAATTCTCCTTTCCTGGAACTGGATTCAGCTTCTTGGATTATCAACATTTCAGTGTGTGTAACTCAGAGAAACCTTCAATTACTTGTTATTTATACCAATAGATCTTCCACTCAAAAAAAAAACCACACACACAGTTTTGTTGCTTATTCATCCCTCATTCACTCTATAAATATTTACTGAGCACTTTCAACGTCCCAGATCCGGACTGGATGATGGGGCTGTGATGGCGGAGATGACAGCACCCCTATTCTCACAGGCTGCAGAACGCAGGGAGGAAAAGTGACAGCTTGGCTAAGTGTCCTATTTTCCTTAGCTTAGTCCTCCCAGATAAAATGTTTCATGTTCTTCAATGCTTTCTAAATAATGACAACATGTGCCGCTCTGCCTTTGTATGCCATGGAGCAATGGATATTAGTATCCCCTCTGATGTGTGTTTCAGAGAAAAGAAACCTCCATCTTCCATGGCACCCCACTACGTGTCTTCTAGCACTCCATGACAATCCAGCATCCATAGGAGATTCTATTCCCTAAGATATTATTTGTGTTAAGAAATACACATTCTATCTTGTCCTAAATCTCTTCAAGGGTTGGGTGATGCTAATGTCACTGATACAATCACTTTTCCAGTACTAGTTTAAGGGACCTAGACTCAGATTCCAGGCAGTAGCAGAGATGCCCTTTCATAATAGTGATCTTAGCAGGCTTCAGGACAAGCCCATATGGCTCTCTCAGGCCACGCTACCTGTCCTGGAAATCACTGTAGATATGGTTTTTCCCTGAGTCCTGAGAACACGCTTCATTCATGATTTAAAGTCCTTGATGCATTTCCCTAAGTGATTGCAAGGCAGATTTAGTAAGATAGCAAATAATATAAATCATAAAATTGTCTTTACTTCCCCTCAGCTACCCTTCCTCCTAGGACAGCACTCATGCAGCTTCAAAGCTACACATGTCCGCCTTTCTTGGCTTCAGTCAGGATTTGGTGTGTTAGCACTTCAGCGTGAGCTTCCCAGCAACCTCATCTAAAGTGGCCTACACTGTCAGCATAGATTTTCCTACCCTGCTATGTTTTCCCAGCATTTATTACTAAAATTACATTATTTTGCAATTATTTGCCTATTGTCTATCTCCTCTAGTATATAATGAGCTCCAGGAGGCCAGCAACTTTCTTCACCACTGAGTAACCAAACTAATGTCTTGTTTATGTCAGACACTATGTAAATATTCATGGAAGGATGCATAGATGAATGGATGAACTTTGTAAGAGGAGGGAGAAATACCCACCCGATCTGGTCACAGAGTGTGAGTCTAGGCTGGATGATTTCTAGATGTCCTTCACAGATCTACATTTTGTGTGTAACTAATACTATTATTGTTATTATTATTATTCTGTGCTTCTTAGGGTCAAGAAAGACTGCAGAAAACCCTAAAGCTTAGATTTTCTTGCTCAACTTGGCAGAAGGGATAATACCCATTTCATGATTCTACAAATTCCTGGGGCAACTTCTGGTTTGGAGCCCCTCTTTTGCTGAATCAAGGATTGGCTCAAGCTGTTCTGTTCAGCACTGCACTGCATCCATTCATCCCTGGAGTTCATCTTTCCCAAATTTTCTCAGAAAGGTATGTACACACACACATCATGGGGAGGTCTGAAAACATATAAGAAAATTTCCTCAAATGTAATACTGAGCCCAATACTTGAAACTTAGTTTTCCTGCCACATGCCTTAGCTCTTCTCTCTTCTCCATTTCTCATTTTAAAATTCTTCCCTTTTCTCTCCATGCCATAGAAATGAAGTTTTAAAAATTTATTTGTATTAACACATGTTTGCAGTACATAATTTACCATGGAGATTTGGTACATGTTTTTAATGTAATGGAAAACAATTCAGCAGTTTCTGCTGAGAACACCCAGACACAGCTCTAGGCCTTCTTTTTGTATATAAAGACTGGTCAAAATGTTGAGTAGTACATCTAGCAACACCAGAGTAGATAGAATTCTAAAGGCACCTTTCCTCAAGATTCTTGTACTCTGTCATTCAATCAACTCCTCATGGAGGAGCTGGGGAAGAGGTATCACAGATGTACATAAAGCCCTGAGTCAGTAGCACGCCTTATGGTACAGAGAGGTTCTGGGTAGGCCTGACCCAATGAGATGAGCTTTTAAAATCAGTCTTTTCTCTAGCTAAAAGCTAGAGAGGAAATCAGAGAAGTTTTAATACAAAGGAGATTTGACACATGGCTTCTGTATAGCAGATGGAATGATCCAAATGAGAAGGAATGCCGATGACCTTGAGTTAAATGCAGGCCCCAGCTCACCACAGGTAAGGAGACAAAGGTGTCAGTATGACCAAAAGGGAAATAAATCCGGCCAACATCCTGGGTAGACTTGGAATCAGTGTCTTCCCTGACCCAGCCCCCTTGACAGCTGGATTTCAGCCTTGTAAAATTAAAACAGAGCAGCCAGGTGAGCTGTGCAGATACGTGGCTCACAGAACTGTGAATAATACATTTGTATGATTTTAAGCTACTCTATTCCCAGTAATTGTTATTCAACAATAAGAAACTAATATAATCCCCAGCCCTTTCATTACTTATTAAAGTTCAGGCCTTTTGCGAAGCATATTATCTAATCCTGACAATAATCACTGCTCGGAAAACATCAGTATCTTCTACAGACCACTAAGGGCTTTAGGGTTGGAGATCTCTATCTCTATTTCTATCTCCACCTACATAGTATCTATGGTAACACAAACATTAATGTATATAATAAATTGTAAAACTACAACTCGAATCCAGACCCCATGAGCCCAGAACCAGTGCTCTTAAGCAGTGTGGTTTCCTGCATCCATAAATTTCTATGTGTTGGGTACCATGCACTGACTTTTTACACAAAGCTCTTCCACATCAGATGGATTCGTTCTCTTTTCCAATGAACTAATTGGATGATGACCTTTGCAGAGGAACTCTCACCTAGTTCTTCATTGTCCAAGACATGAGCCAACAATGCACTAGAAATGAAATAAAAATATCCAGATGAGGGTGACATCAGTTGAACATATCCATCACTTGAGAAGTAGCAGGAATCTTTGACCTTATACTGTCACTGGAGATGATTTCATCACAAAGACTTGAATGTCATGACACATTTCAATCACATTCGGATCGTGCACTTATAAACCTGAGGATCCATTAGTTTACTTGAACTTCAAGTCACAGACCTCACCTCAAGGTGAGTTGCCCACATAGTAACCCAGACAGGTTTCTTCTTTGAATGTGGGTGGTTGTGGTGGTGGAATCGGTTGCCATTATTGCCAAGATTTTTGCATTCTGGTTTCCATAGATCATACGTACTCTTCAGACTGAGTCTAATACATCAACCTAGAGCTTACCAGAAAAGCTAAGTCCAAAGGGACAATTTAGAAGTGTAAGATGCCCTATCCTTGAGAATAACAAGTTCTTCTGCTCTTTGACAGTGAAAACCCCAGAGATTAAGTTACTCCATGGTAAATATGCAAGATTTTAAGATCATAGCACCATTTTTAATTAAGAAATTTTTAATAGTAAAAATAAAACATCCTTGTGATTTGGATGTTTTTTACATTTCCTTGATTCAAAGCAGGCCAGCAATTCACACAGCTTCTTGGAAGTAAGACAACCCTCTGAGTAGGTAGGTAAAGAGCAAATGTAAACATATTTGAGTTTAGGCAGTGTTTGGTAAATGGAATTCTATACCTCATACTTTCTATTACCATGCTCCCCATTAAGCTAGATCTGGGGTAAATCTGTAGTAGCATTTATAAAAAAGAGAAAATTCTCTTTCTTTGGACATTGGTAGAATTACAACAGAATCCCATCACCTTATGAACATTCCAGAGTTGTATGAGCCTCTCTCTGCAGGCTCCAAATTAAGATTTGATCCTTAAGAATTTTATAAATCCTGTGAATGGTGAAGGAGATCTTTGTATGGGAAGGAGGTTCATTTCAGTTAGATTAAATTTTAAAATATCCAGAAAGGAAGGAAGGGAAAAGGAAAAAAACATGCAAGTTAGTTATACTACTAATGTCTCTTAGTTCATTGAAAAAGTTTCATGGTAATATTGATTGGAGAATTTTTTATGCCCATACTTGTACACTAACTACTTAAAAGAGGCAATATATTAACTATTGTTAGTCCCTTGTTATTTTGTTATGAACTTTTGTTTTACTTTTTTTCCACAGAATACAAAAAAAAAAATCCAGTGGTGGTGGGGATACAATGATCGATACTGTCAAAGGGATGTATGTGAGGGCGTATTCTGGGAATAGGGCTCGGTCAAGGTAAGAAGCAAAGAAAGTATATAAAAGAAGGGTTTGTGGGGAAAATGAAGGAAGAAAAACCTGCCCTATAGATCTCTGTAGGCTGAATTTCCAAATCTAGACTGCTGAAGAATTTTTTTATAACCCAAAACATGAAGGAGTATTGCAAATAGCTTAACTAGTCAGTAATTCTGAGCCATCTTAAAGGGAAGTGCAGCATAATATTAAAAGCAGGGCTGAGATATCAGAACTGGGTTTAAATGTTTGCTTTACCAAATTATGTAGATTAGTATGAATTATTTAACATTTATGCACCGGCTTCTCTATATCATGGAGAAAAAAGTGTTAGAAGACTAAACTGAGATCATTCAGATACAGAATAAATGCTAGCTACTATTAGCATCATCATGATCATTGTTATTATTTAAAAAGAGGATAGTTTCTAATGCCAAAAAAATTTGCAAGTGTGACATGAACAACATATATTACCACATTAGAAGTAGATGAAGAAATGATGAAAAATAGGCAGGCTGTGATGAGATGAGTAAATTATGACATTCAGGGGAGGTCAGAGGAATGAGAAAGAGCAGAGAAGTATCAACTTCAAGATCTAGAAGATCCTCTCCCCTTGGTGTCCAGATTCTCCTTCCCTGATGTGTCAAACCTGGGAGGAATCGCTGCAGGACTGGATTCCTTGCTTCCATTTATGAGCATTACAGGTCAGAGCAGCTATGACTAGTCCAAACTAGTAATAAGTGCTTTGTTGTGGTGCTTCAGTCCTCTTTTGCAACTAGATTGATGTTCCCAGGTCTTTTTCCCAGGAAGGAGTCAGATAGTTGTCATAGTGATAAAACAGACCCCAGAAATTCCTAATATATTTTAGAGATTGTATTAAAATTGAACACCAGGATCTGAGAGTCTTCAATCTGAGCAACACTGGCTACAGAGAAATGATCCATGAAAACCAAAAAGTGGCCACAGGAACCAAGAAAATGTAAACTGGAATAAACAGGAACTTAGAACTTTGCACCAGATATAGATAGGAAAATGAAAAGCTAAGTAAGTCATCAAAAGGCTGACCAACTTGAACAACCAAGACTCAAGAGATGAACGGAACCAAAGGTGGCCAGCAAGGTCATCCAGAGAGAGGGTGGCCAGATGTAGCAAGAAAGATACAGCACACACAGTTGAATTTGAATTTCAGATAAACCAAAACTATTTTTTTTACTGTAAAAACATTCTTTGCAATGTCTGAGACATATTTACACTATAAAGATATCTGCAATTTACCTGAAAGTCAAATTTAATTGGATAGGCTCTATGTAAAGGTAGAAGCCTATCTAGAGCTGGTGAATGCACTAGTCATTTAATAATTTGTTTCAAAATCTGATCACTATTAACGAGATGTTAGAAAAGCAATGGGTGGGAGGAGATTGCAGAAAGGAAAGAAAAAATTAAGGTCAATTACAGTCAGAGATGTCAAGAACAAGGTGAAGTGAATATCTGTGTCACAGTTGTAAATGTGAACGTGAGGTCAAAGTCAAGAACCAGTTAAGGAATAGGAAGAACAGGAGAGGTTTTCTATTATAGTGCAAAGTGGACTCTTCAGTGTAATGCCAGTTGGGGGACCTTACTGTCATGGATTTTCTTTTAGAGCTCTAGAACTTCTCACTTTGATACTTAGGAGTGCTCTTCCTCCCTCTCCTCCTAACAGGAAACTGACACTGTGATATGTAGATAGCTAGCTAAGCTTTGATACATCCTACTTGACAGTCTTTCATGGTATGGATATACTAGGTCACTATTAAGGATAGATTCAATAAATAGATACTGAATGTGTACTGTGCATCAGACAGTGCTCTAGGTGCCAGATATAGTACAGATTCCTGGGCCCACACCAGATACATGAGCTAATAAGGGAATATGAGAATCTGCATTTCCATGAGTGCTTCACATGACTCCTGGAGTTTCAGAATCATGAATCTACCAATTGTTTAATATAAGGAGGTATGTCAATATTTTCATTTATGAAAAATAAGTAGGAGACAAGCAAAATACAGATTGAATATAGCTAGGCTGGTACCTGGCGAAGTTCAAGGACTTGCCTAAACCACATGGGTAGTAAATGTGTCATAGGGAATTCACATCAACCTATCACAGAAAATTCACATCAACCTATCATCAAAGGGAAGAACTTATTCTAACATACTACATCCCTCAAAATATGACTTAACCTGTTACATACATGGGCATTTATTTTTTTATTTTAAAAATAAAACAAGAAAACATTAACAAACAGACATCCATTTACAAAATAGTGTGAGAATAATACAAATAATACAGAGTGGTAGGAAATTACCACAAAGTGGTAGGAAATTAAGAATGGTTGTTGTATTAGAGATTGATATCTTCAAAGTGGTTTCTCAGGAAAACAAATAAAGACATGCAATAATGATCAAACAAGTAATCATTAACTGTTCCTTTCAGTAAAGCAACAGAAGTCAGTAGTACAACTGTTAGCTATCCTGTATGTACATACATACATGATTTCCCCTTCTTTCCCTTCTCCTTTCCCACACCCCAGTAGCCCCTTACTTTTGAGCATTTTCCTTTCATTTCACAATGTCTATCATACCTCCTAGTTTTTATTCACTCTTTCAGGTTCTTACACTAGTGAGGCAATACGTTCTTACACAGGCAGGTCTGATTTATTTCACTTATGAGTATGGTCTCTAGTTGTGACCATTTACATGTGCACTTATGAACATTCATTTTGTCCATATACATGTGTGCCTGTGCACATACTACTGCAGTATCATGCATTTGTAGGGACTTAGCAAATATCCCTGTAAAGGTGCAGCACTGTTACGACAGGCTTCATCGTTGCCAGGAGAAAGGACTGAATCTTCATCCTTAATCTTTATTAAGGTCAGTAGACACAGATACTGTATTCTCACTCCTCTACCAGTTTGATTCAATACAGAGAGGCACCTTTATTTTTAGGGCTTATGAGACTTAGCTGCCAACAGAAGGTGCTCTTGATTCACAGAGAAACTCTGCTCTGAAGAATGATACCATAGAGCCACTCTGACTCACCTCCTCAGAGCATGCAGAAGTAAAATCACACTCCATTTAGTAGCACCTGCATTGAGAGACTCTCAAAGAGACTGGAAAAACTTGCTTATTTCCATGATATTATTGTGGGGGGAAAAAAAAACAAGGAGATGGCTTTATTCCCATTTCACAGGTAGAAAAACTAAAATAGAGAAATGAACTTTCTCTTTGAAGGCACGCAAGGTAAATATCAGCCATAGCTAAGGACAAACACTGACCTGTGGCTTCCTTTAAGAGATTACCTGCAATTTTTCCCTCATTTTCCCCATCTCATTCCTGTCTTTCCCACTGTACCTCACACATGGAGAGTCACTGAAGAATGGAAATAAAAACTAAAAGATTCAGGATGAGGTTGAAATGAAGATTGTTTTAAGGACCAAGTGGAAATTCAACCTATGAATCAACTAATATCTGCACTAACATTACACAAGAAATACTGCAGACATCCAGAGTCCCATTGCACAAAGTAAGAAACAGAGCCTCAGAGAGGATGGGGCTGTGCTTGAGATCCAGGAGGTCTAAAGGGACAGCATCAAAAGGACCAGACCACTCTTTGCTCCCACATATAGTCCTCTGAGCACTGAAATGATCTTCCTGAAGAGAAAGTTTTCAGTTTTGAAGGTTTTTCTCTAATCAGTTTCTATTATGTAGATACAATGCTTCTCCTGTAAAAGACCATTTGCTACCTCCACCCCAGACTCAAATCTTCAGAACCTACCTTTTTTCAGTTTAACATCTGAAATCCACTGAGTATGACAGTTAAAAAGAGTTACAGCTGAACAGGAACATGAAACATATCAAATAAACGTGGATTATTATAAAACTAGATTATTATAGCTTCCTCAGGTTTTTTATAAGTAGAGACTTTTTAACTTATAAGAAATATTCATATATATATATATATATATATATATATATATAAAGATAGAAACAGAGAGAGACAGAGAGAGGGAGTCCTTCATAACAAACACAGGAGCTCACTGTTCCCAGAATCTTTGGCTTGGCTAAAATCTGATGATATTCTTAGTTCTTAGTGTTGGGGGTGGAAAAAGCCTCCGAACACTCCAGGCTTTTTATAGCTCTGGCTCCTGGGCAGCATTCTCTGCAGTAGCAGCCCTGGATAGCAAAGGAGCCAAATAATGCTAATGGGGCAAACAGAATGTAATTGCTTATGTGTGCTGGTTATATCCTGAAACAAATTGTTTCTTAATGCTGAGGTCAGACAGGGTTTAATTAGGAGAAATACAATTGGTGTAAAATTCTGCAGCAGGCTGCTTGTTTGGTGTCTTGCCAAGTCAACATCTAGTCTCTCCAAATGGAAATTTTCATTAGAGGCCATTGGCAGCCCTAGTTAGGCTGAGTTTCAACTTTCCCAAGTCTCCTGGTAGTGTAAACCCGAAACTCAGCATATCCGTTGCCTAATAAAGGGCTGTCCCCCTTGCATTCACGAACACTTGAACATGTGCACACTGTCTTTCTCTGTTTTTCACACACCCAGCTGCCCCAGTTTCCCCACTAGCAAAACACACTTTCTTTCTGCTTTTCTTGACCATTTTTCCTCTCCACTGTTCCCACATTAAACTGAATCTTGGATCAGCAGATTATTACTTCAAAAGTATTTTCATATGCATCAATGCACCTTTCCAGTAAACTAAGCAATGTGTGTTTTTTATGTGTATAGGGAGCAGATTCACTGAAGGTCACGTCTATGATTGGCTAAAAGTAGCTAGCTACCAGAGTTCCAGGTTGCTGTCCCTGGGTTTAGGCGAAACTCCAGAAGTGAGCGCTTACACACACTGAGAAATCTCTGCTTGTTTATGTCAACGAGAGCACACGCAACATCATCTCTGCTTAGTTTTTCCTCTTTGTTGCCTTTTATGCAATACCTATGAAGAAGTAAGAGTGAAAGGTTCTAGTATTCAAAGCTGTATAAATTTCCCAAGAATTTGCAAACATTCTTTATTAGATGTGACCCTTTTGTTATTCCTTATTTTACGCATGTCTTCTCCTACAAGCAAAGATCTCAGTTAATGCCTGAGGCAGTAATACTTCTATTTACGTTAATTTTAAGAGCCTGGATCTTCACACCTTCAAGGATGAGGTTTTATCAGTGTTTCTAATATAAATCTTGTGTCTCAAATATGTTTAATTTATTTGGAAAATTCTGCTTCTAGGCTACTATTGTTTCTCTCTCTTCTTTCCTCTCTTTTTCCTTTCAGCTGAAGGCAATTTTCATTACAGTGACAAAAACCCCACTATGTTAAAGAAAATTGCACAGAGAGACCCCAAAAATCCATCTACCCAACAAAAATCCAAGCCATTTTCCCCTGCAGTATCATATCAGCAGTAACCGTCATGGGTTTAAAGACATATGGGACCAAGTTTTCATTTTTATATGTGGTTCTGATTTGCTGAGACCCAGGCTTCTTGTGAGTTGAGCTACATTTCATTTAGGTGCTGGGCCTCTGGGCCCATGGTAATGTGCCCAGTTGGGGTCAAGGTAAAGCTCTGCACAGGGCAAGCAATTACGAAGCAAGCTTTACTTCTCAAACTTGCTGAGCTGGAAGGCCATGGGAGAGCTCACTGGAAGGGGAGGCTTCCCAGGTCTCCCTTCCAGAGCATGTTAGGTTAGAGATTAGGAAATACTAAAACCTTTCTACCACACAATATCTGATGCAGATTTCTTGCTAACCTATAAACTGACGCAATTAGGCTACTTTTGGTTGGAGACCAGTTGCCCCTGTTCTCCATCAAGCTTATAACAGGGATGAAAAATACTCTTGAGTTTGCTATCTACACAATATAAATTTCTAGTATTTGTTTCCAATGTGACTATTAGTATAGTTAAGTCTTTCATAACACTTGTTTCAAAATTATGTATTTGTTCAACCACAATTCATATACTGGGGAACAATTTGAGATTGGAGTATAAATGAGAATTTTGCATTTACTGATGCTGTTTTGTCTCTGAGAAACAGTGAATTAAGCAGCAGACAAACACACATGCACATATTTCAAATGTGTACCCGCTACTCTGCCTTCTAAGCATCTTATTCCACAAGTTTGTGCTTTGGAGACTTCTTGCATTCATGAACTCTATTATTAGAATGAAACACTAAAGCAAAGCAAAACAAAAAACCACTCATTCAACATCCCAAGCTTTCCATGTGTCCTGGTTCAAAATGCCACACAGTGCACGCAAAATAGAAAACACCTTCTATCTGTTCAAAGACTTAGGATCTTCCTACATCCAGCAGTGGCTTCTTTTGATGCTAGTGATGGCTGGTTTGGTGGTTTCAAAAACACTGCTACAATTTTAAATCTATAAAAAAATTTCAGCGGTGATACAGAATTTAATTAAAGAAGAAGGATATACACCACATCCAATTTCCAATTTTGATGAAACAAGTATCTGTTATAAATGCATGCCTTGAAGGACTTTCATTTCAAAGGCAGAAAAACATGCCTCAGGATTTAAGGCTGCAAAAGGTGGCTTCACTGTGATGCTCAGTGCCGGTGCTGAACCAAGAACCATGAACCGCACACATGCACGTCTGGGGCTACCACTTGCCATCAGATAATACCATTTATAGTATTAAACCACCCCTTTACAGTAACACACACGTTTCAGTCCTTCTGCCTTGTGTAGTCTTACTGCCACAAGTAACCTTTATTTTTTTAGGGTAAAATGCCATTTTTATTCTGTTCTTACATTCTATAAATATTTAGCACACAGCTGTTTCTATTTTTGACATATCAATGAAAAATATTTTGAGTATTATTTTTTCCATAAGTCCTGTGGTTTTTATGGTGCACTTTTGCATAACACAGTGAATTCTTAAAGGACACATATGGTCATCATAGCAGAATTCACTACTTGGTTATTACCGAGGCATGCTCATTATCTTTACATGTCTGAAATATCACGAGTTATCATGGGTATGCATCTAATATGTTCAAAACTAAATTCCTGATTATCATCCCATAATTATTTCACGCACAGCCCTTGACAGCAAGGTTAGTCCTGCCGCTTGTTCTCCTGGGCTGCTCTAGTCGTCTGACCCTCACATCCTCAGCACCTCCCCTCTGCCAGGGTCCTCGCTGCTCCCACACGAACAGGTTACTGCAACGGCCTCTACGCTTGCCTCCTTCCTCCGCTTCTTCCTGACCCACATTCCTCACCCAGACCTCTTTTAAGTCCGAGAATCAAGTGTTCATGGAAAACTGTGTCAGATCAAGTATCTTTAGAGGTTTCCTCCCAACTCATAGCAAGAGAAAGAAGCACACAGACCCTCACTGCCCCTTCCTCTCACCTGAGGCTCCTCCCAACATCTTTGTGCATCACTCTTCTCTGGATCACAGTACCCCAAGTTTACTGTTTGAGCAACTGATATCCCTCACATTTACCAGGTCCCTTCTTTCTTGGCAAGCTTTACTCTGGCTATCCCTGCTTAAAATGAAGCTCACCCAAGCTCCTAAAGGGCTGGCTCCCAGTCCCATTCATCCTAAGTCTTTGCATACACATCACCTCAGCGCTTAAGTGAAACTTAAACCCCCCTCATCTAGTACTACCAATTCCCTTCTCTGTCTTACTTTTCTCAACAGTATCATAATTTCTACATTTCTTCATAAGTTTCTTGTTTTGTTTACTCTTTTACCCCATTGGAATATAAATCCTCTAAAGACATGGGATTTTTCTCAGTTTTATTCAATGCTTTATCACTAGTTCCTAGGGCAATGCCTGGCATCTCGTGTCTGCGCAATAAATATTTGTTAAATAAATGAAATAAGGGATTGGTGTCTGTGTGAGGAATACAAAGTTGCAAGGAAGGTTGGCTTAAAAATAATAATTTGATTACTTACTGTGTTTTATGAGCTAGAAAGCTCTCTGTCACTTGAGGTGTTTTGAAGAAGGAATTGCCACATCATAAATGGGTACTGTAGTATGCAGATTTCCTTTCCATGGGGCACAATACCCAGCTCACAACTTAGAGAAGAAGGTTACTTTGGCTCATGGTTGCAGGGGATCCAGTCTGTGGTCGGCGGGTGTAGAGGCAGAAACAGCTTAGTGGAGGGGACGAGCGAAGGAAGGCTGCTCGGTTTCAGTTGACCAGGACACAGAGCAGGCAACAACACTGGAGAGGGAAGAGCTGGGAACCCCATGTGATACCTGCAGTCAAGCCTCTATGACTCACCTAGACGCAATCAGAAATGTGCTTTTCCCATCCCCTTGACAACTCCCAAGCCAATCACATTGATGAATCAAGTTTAACCACCACAGCTCTTGCGGTGAGGGTTTTGGCACATTATATATAACCCAAGAATAAACAAGGTCTTAGATCACTTCCTATAAGAAATTCCACAATTCACACTATTTGTGTTGAATTGAATAGCATTTGTGTTCATTTCTCAGAAACAACTGGAAAAAAATTTTCTTTTAACCATTTTATAGTATAGGCAAGGGATGATGCTATAATATCAAATATATTCTGCCACATATGAGTTCCAAACACTGGATTGCCTATCCCACCTGCCTTGAATGCCTACACAAAGCATCAAATAGGATACTTATGAAAATACTCTGAAAGATTAATTGACTTATAAGATATATAACAGCTACAGTAGCAAAAAAGCACCTATGAATGTACTAAAATTTAAAATATTTTTAAATATACAACTTCTTTTAGCAATACCACAGAATGAGATCTCCATTTTTAAGGTGCCAGGGAACAATTATACATTCATTTTAATATCAAAACTATGCTGCAAAACAGGATACTCATGCTTTGTTCCCTGGGATGAAGAAAATTGGTAAATCTGGTAATCTGCTGCTGTTCTCATAAACGATGTCCCAGTTTACTTAATACTACTCAATATAAGATTATTACCAATAAAATATCAGTATCAGTCTTGATAAATTTTATCAAAACTTGCAACTTTCATCTCCAAAGAAAATTATATACTTATTTCCCCATTGAAATAAACTTTGGAAGGCACAATGGATATATGTGCCAAGAGGCACATGCAGCAAAATGCAGCCAAATCAGGAAAACCCAGAGCTCAAAGAAAACTGGAAATTTCTGCTCTCCTCTATCTTAATGGCAATTAATTAAGGAGGAAGATATTTCTAACTTTCTATTGCTTTCTAATACTTCTAAGGTCTCTCCTGTCTGCTGTTCACTCTTTCAGGTACAACTAAGCCAGTGAGAGTCATAGAAAAGCCACTCAATCTTCAGCAACTTCTAACAGACATCACGGGGTGAATTTCTACTGGGGAAATAGTTGATGGACAGAAACTATACGTGAGTGCCTGGGAGTTGCTATATACCTGTCCTCCAAAGGCCTTAGTGTTAAAGACTTAGTCGCCAGCCTATGGCACTGTTTGGAGATGGCGGAAGTTTTAGGAGGTGGGGCCTAGTGAAAGTCAGGTCATGGGGTGTGACCTTGACCCCAGCCCCTTCCCCTCTGTTTTGCACCCCAGCCACTATGGATTAAGCAGCTTCTTCCACATTGTTTCTTCTACTGTAACATTTTGCCTCACGACAAGCCTGAAGGCAACAGAGGCAAGATCGTGGCCCCAAACCTCTGAAACCATGAGCCCAAATAAACTTATGTCCCTTCAGGCTGATATATTTCAGCTAGTTTTGTTTTATAATCACACAGGAAGCTAATACAGAAGTGGTGGAGAACCTCACTTCCCTAATTTTCTAAATGAGAACCTCACTTCCTTAATTTTGTAAGATGTAGAGAACTCGTCCTAGGTCAGACTGGGAGTTGTTCAATGGCCAGGCTGTGTGGGGGGCTGGCTGTCACACAGCATAGGCAGTTGAATGTGGCAAAACGGGAAATGACTTTTCCTTCACACGAGGTAGAAGATGGAGGCACTTGACAGGCCATGTCAGCTGGGATCTGAGGAAGCTATGGTCATCTGTGTCCCACAACCAGAAGAAGGAGTGCCCTTCGAAAGCCCTGCAGACAGAAGTGGTTTTCTAAGGCTGAGAAAATCTCTAGGAAGCCTAGGAGAGTGTAGGGTCCTGAAACACCTCTATTTGCATGCAGCCTGGAGAACGGAAAAGCTGTTTAAAGGCAAAGATTTTAGCTGCACTGGGAGCTTTGGCCTTTTCAGCACAGAGACCCAAGAGACTGCCTGTCAAACAGGAGTCTCTAGCTGAGAAAGCAAGGGGGTTCTTCAGAGGGGCTGAAGACGGGAGACAGGAAATACAGGAAGGACCAGCTCACCTGCCACAGTCTGGGTAATATGCAGAGAGAGGGAGGCAGGAGGAGGGCACAGAGCGAAGGGATAAAGGAATAGATTAGTGGCTGTGTCTCTAAATGTATCTCCCCCTGGACAGCACACTGGAGCGATGCGTATTTTTTTAAAAATTCATTAATTCAGTTTTACAAACAAGAAAGTGAGTTTCTTTGCATTTCTGCTGATTCCCTTTTCACTGCTCCCCATTCTTCCTGATTCTCTCCACAGTGCTGCCCACTGAGAGCCTGACGTGGAAGAGCAGAGCTGAGAAACCGTGCGGTTTGCTGCTACTTCTTTGCTCTCTCTCCTTTTTAGAAATCACGTCAAAGCCCCTTGCCTTCAGTAATCCTCAATATTCCCTCAGGAGCTGAGTTAAGATTTAATTGTGAAATTTGCATAGTAACTCAGCAAATAAATTCTCTCATCTCTCGTAGACCTTTCACTGCAGAGGGCCATTTTAGTTATAAATCACTTATTTCAAGATCTCTACTGCATCAGCATTTTATACTCCTGAGGAAAGTATAAAGGGGGAGAAAATCCAATGACATGCAGAATTAGTGTCTGACTTTCACTTTTTGGGGTAGGGCAGTGGGGAGCAGAGCCCAGATGAGGAAGTGACTAACAAGTGCCATCTTTGCCCCATCTGCTTCTCTAAGGAAAACCTGTGTGGTAATAACCTGGCCTGCCATCTACTTCCAGTGGCTTTCCATACTTTGATCCCATTCAGCACATGGTAAGCTGGGAATCCAAAGAGAGGCACAGAGACTACACACAGATGTCATCCAGTCCTTGGTCTCTGTCTGTTTACACTGAATCATCAACAGCTCTCTGACTGAAGTAAAATGTGTGGGACCTACTCTAGCAAGTAATCATCCAAGGACAGCCAGTCTAGTCCTCAGTCCTCAGTCTAGTCCAAGTCTTTCTGAAGTTCTTGGGCTGCATTTGGCACACAATCTAGAAAGGAAGTTGATTTTGTTTTGATTTCTTTCTTCTTTTTCCAAGCTGAGAAGACTCAATTCTAGAACATTCCAGCATGTTCCAGAATGTAAATATAATTGTTTGGTTGAATCTGATAAAGACAATTTTCCCAAGCTCAGATACCACTTTCTATAATGCCTTTGTGTGGTTTATCTTAGCATCATAACCAACCTCCCCTTTCAAGCACAACACAAGCATGATGAGACCATAAAGGGCAGTCACAGCACCTTTCGTGGCTATAATGGAAGAAAGAAAATCAAGAGAAATTATTACAGAAAAATCAAGGAAGAAGGCAAGAAAGCCTAAAGAAAGTGGAGGGGAAGTATCTTTGTTCTTCTACTCTCATAATCTATTATCTCTGCCTAGACATAACAACAGGTAAATGGTGGTGAACAAAGGTTACTTCAGGACTAGCATAGTATCGCTTGGTGCCTTAAAATTCAGGGGTCCCTAGGAAGGAAATTTGAGAAATCCTCTTACAACAAGACACATATCCAGGGGGCTGGGGGTATAGCTCAGTGGCATAAGCACTTGCCTGGCAAGTGCAAGGTCCTGAGTTCGATCCCCGGTACCGGAAAAAAAAAAACAAGACACATATCTGGATTATCAGTGGTTAAACTGCTCATGAATTAAGGTTTGATAATCTCATTTTAAGGACTATTGCTACTCTTGAAGAAAAACCTTAAAAAGAGCAAACAGGGAATTTTATGCAGATAACTTGCACTCACCCAAAAATTTGAAGGTTGCTGATCAAACGCAAGCCCTGTAGTCATATTTCCTTCAAACAACTGATTTCAGTTCCTTATTTATTCTGTAACTGATCAAAACATGGTGTCCTAATTTTCAAGTTATGCTTGTCAGCCCCAGGAGATCAGTGGAAATTTGAATTCCATAAATGAACCAACAAGTCTGCCTATCTTTGCAGATGCATATCTTCCCACTCACGCACACCAAGTGGTCTTTCAGCGTAACAGTTTCTTTTTTTTCTCCTTTCCTACATCTCTCATTGGAGTCAATAAACAATTCTAAGATTCAATTTAAGTCACTGTTTTTCCTCCTCACTTTATAAATGCATTGATAATACTTTTTCCAGAAATATTGTCACAAGAAGTTAAAATGAATATAATGTAACTAGCTAGGTAAAAATATCTATTAAAAACTAATACCAAGCTTATGAGTGAAATGATAGTAACATATTAAAAATAAGAATAAGAAAAGATCACTACTATTGAGGATTATTACTTACAAGTTATAGTTAATGTAATGAACAGAAAAAAATCATGCATAAGCATTGATAATGTGAAATATTATTTATAAGGTACAGTAGTCCCTCTATCACTTTGTACAGTTTCACCTACCTGTGGCCAACTGAATTCCAAAACTACCAAATGGAAGATTTCAGAATAATAGATAAGCCTTGAATTGCATGCTATTCTGAGAATCACAATGAAATATACAACCTTCCTGCTCTCCAACCCAGCTTATGAATCATCCATCCCTTTATCCACTGAATCCATGCTTTATGTTTTACCCTCTCATTAATCACTTGTAAGATTGATGATTTCATTATTACAAGAATGTATTTAAGGAACACTTATGTTACTGAATAATGACCCCAGAGCACAAGAGTCATGATGCTGGTAACTTGGATATGACATACACAAACTATAAAGTGTTTCCTTTAAGTGGACAGGTGAAAGTTCTTGATTTAATCAGCAAGAAAAAATTGTATGCAGAGGTTAGCGAGGCCTACAGTAAAAATGAACCTTCTGTCTGTGAAATTGTGAAGAAGGAAAAAGAAATTCATGCTAGTTTTAGCATCTCATCCCATGCTGCAAAAGTTATGGCCACGGTGTGTAAGTGCTCAGTTAAGACAGAAAAGGCATTAAATTATAGGCTTTGCTACTATCCATAGTGTCAGGCATCCCTTGGAGGTCTTAGGATGCATTCCCTGCTGATGAAGGCATAATGTATATGACTATGCCTAGAAAATCCCAAATAATTCACTGAAAATCAATAACAATTAGTGTCAAGATAACATGAAAGCATGATAGCAATAAGGCATTCCACTCATTTTAAGGATAAAAGTGAAAACATCCAAAAGGTAACAAAAGAGAGCTTCTCCATTTCAGCCCTAGTAACAGATGGGAACAGCATATAAAGTCTGAAGACAGGAAACTTAGGTGAAAGTCAGTGGAATGTCTGACTCCAGGCATTGAACATCTCCAGGCCTCTATAAACTAAAAAGGTATTTTATGGAAAGTAAATCACTGTCGCTTTGGTGTTCTCAAAGCTTAGCACTACTTCTCTGTTTCATCTAAAGCTGCTGATCCATGACCTTGCCCATCTATAGGACAAAGAGTGAAGTAAACTGTAGTTGTTCTAGCTAAAATTTGAACAGGTAACTTGAGAAAGAAGCATAAAAGAGAAAGACAGAATGTACTGTAAAGAAACAAACAAGCCAGAAACATGCCCATAATCTCAGCATTCTGGAAGGTTGAGACAGGAAATCTCAAATTCAATCCCAGCCTGGACAATTTAGTGACAGAGTGAGACCCTGTCTAAAATTGTTTTTAAAGTCTGGGAATGTAGCTCAGTGTAATGGCCTTGGGTTCAGTCCCAAGAGCTGCAATAAATAAAAAAAATTAAAAAGCAAACAAATAAACCTGGTAGAACAATAGCCTCCCAGTATCCTCAAATAAATTCAAATATTAATTCACAAAACAAGCACAAGATGAGATTCAAAAGAAAGGAGAGCAGAAAAAATAAGATATGAAAATCAGAAAATTCTCTTGGCAGGAAAATATTTGACCAAACAAAGAATTTCACAAAGTGGTTGAAAGATGAAATCGTACTGATGCCACAAAGGGGAAGATATGAACTATAAGTGATGAAATTGACCATGTCTGGAGGCAAAATATATAAGAGGTATTTCAGAAACAGAACAGGGGACACAAAAGAGGGATTTTAGAGAAATAATTCACTGGAGCTCTTTCTAAGCTCAACACCTGCATATGCCCATCCCTTCCCAAGTTGGCTCCTCAACTACTGGAACAGCAGTATATTTTGCAGGCAGAAAACTGGAAGATTCTTCTACAAAATATTGATAAGCCCAAGAAGAAAAGAAGAAACTAACATTTAGACTACCACACACAAACAGCCATCTCACAATCTTCTGTGGCTGGACAGGATACATGAATAAGCACACAGGAACACTGGACGTTGGGAGGGAGATAACATAGTGAATATGAACGAAGTCAAAACCAAACAAATTGGGAGAAGATCTGGCATAAAGGCATAATGAAAAGAGAAAAGAAAGGGAAAAGATACTTTGAAAATATTGTTAGTGAGATAAGAGGAGACATTAATCAATCAAATAAAAGCACTATGCTATAAAATAATAAGACAGATGCTTTAGACATTAAATTGTGATCACAGGAGATTAGAAAACACATCAATAGAAAGCAAGAAGGATAAGCTTAGAAAAATCTCCTAGAAAGTAAAATACAAAGACAGAAGTGGCCAACATAAAAGGACATAAAATATGAAGATTGCTACAGTGTCCAAAATCTAAACATTAGAAATTTAGAAAGAAAGAGTATGGCAAAAAGAGAGGAAATATAATAAAAGCCCACAGGATTTATTTCTACTTTCAGGAAATACCATGAAGAGCCCATCAATTAAATTATACTCACCAATTCATACACTTCTGACATTACTTCCAAATACACACCAAGAAAGACAGAGTTTTTGAAATCTTCAGGAGAAGGTGGGAAGAAGCCACATTTGAAGGGACAGGAATATGAGCAGAATTTGTCTTCTAAATAGCAACCTTGAAAGCGGGAAAGCAATGAAGAAATTGTTTCAAAGACTTATGGAAAAATATTTCCAGGAGTGTGAGTCAGCCAAAATGCTAATTGAGAAGAGTATAGCATAAGGATATTTTCAGATGGGACAAATGTATTAGTAGGATCTTAGTGTGCTCTTGGAAACTGTGATTCACCAAACAAGAAATAAACCAAAAAAGAAGACATGAGTGGGAACCACTGAAGGCAAAGAGGCTCTGAGGACTCCCAGGTGAAGGTCTAGGAAAGACACAGGAAGACAGCTGCACATCAGACCCATAGAACCATTGCTCTATGTGGGACAAGAAGATCTTCTGAGAGAGAGAGATGATGTATTAAGAATAATTTACAATTCTGATAATAGTTTAGTGACTAACAAAGTTTACAGAAAAAGAAAAATCATAGGGGATAGGGAATTCCAAAAGAGATGGAAACTTACCAGGAATTTTGACTCTGATTCAGTGATGAACAATGTTTTAGGTGAACTCTGATCAATTCTAGGCTCAAACTCTTGAGTTGTGATCATATCAGAATCTTCTGAAAGATGGAGATTTGTGTGGATGGGGAGCAGTTTGCTGGTAACTAGTAGATTTCAAGTATAAACAGATGACCTCAGCATTCAACAGGTAGAAGGGCCTCAAGGTGAGGTAAGTAACTGATTCTTTGGTAAAAATGAAGAGATAAACCATTTTCTGGAAGAGTAATAGAGTTGCTAAACTCTGTCCCTCTAATTTATTAATGAAGGATATAAATAAGAAAGTTCTACATAAGTTTAATGGGCTTTTTTCAAGTATCTCTGGTCATTGTTTATAAAACAGCAACCCTAAATTATTTCTGCTGTCTCTTATTTAGCTTTATTTTGACTTATGTACTCAGCACCAGCTGATACAGGATATTTTTGCTTCTTTATTGTGTTCCTCCATTCCAACTAGAATGTAAACATTAGAACAGACACTTTGTTTTCTTTCATATTGAAACTGTGATCACTTAGAATTTGTTGTTGTCAAGGTCCATAAGGGGAATGATTTAAAGCAGGACGCATAATTTATAGAATCATTTTTTAGTAGTCACCCAAAGAGTTTAGTACAAAAGACTGCAGGAAATATGTCTACACACTAAACACCAAAGAATCCAGCTGAGGGCCTGGATCCCATGGTAATGTCCTGCATGAGTCCTGCTGAAGACCTAGAGCCCATAACAGCGCCCCCTATGAATCCAGCTGGAGGCCAAGAGCACATGACAATGACTCATGCAGGATAGTTTCATAGAACTACACTGGGAAGGCCCCAAGGTCATGGGAAGCTAGAAAGTCTGTGCCAGTGAGATGAAGAATCTGTGCCAATAGGCTGAGGAATCTGCACTGGAGCCTGGAAGTGACACTCAAAGTAAGGGCCAGAGCTCCTCTAAAAGGTACAACAGCCATCCTCAGTGACAAGGAGGTCCCAAGCTCCCCAGTGATGAGAACAGGCAAGTTCTAATTAGGAAAGCTGGCACTACAAGCTTCTCCAGGGAACCAACAGCCCCCACTCTCCATCTTTGGGTTCTCCTTTTTGTGTTGTTGGCAACAACTCCCAGGCGGCCCTCTACAACCAGCACCACACCAATTCAGTTTATCTGGGTGTTATAAGTTGACTACCAGTTATCAATCTACCACAAAATTGTAGTTAAGATAAAGTAGATGCTTGATAAATAGTTTTTTGTGTGTGCTTCTTTTTGAGACAAGGTCTTGCTATGCAGTTCACGCTGGTCTTGAGCTCACTTTGTAGCCCAGGCTGGTCTTGAACCCACAACAATCCTTCGGCCTCAGCCTTCCAAGTGCTGGGATTACAGGCATGCACCACCATGCCTGGCTTAAAATAGATATTAAATAAAGCATATACAATGTATTCCACATGGGGCTTTTATTGTTTAAAGACTTGGTGTTTATTTCTTATGGGGGTAATTTGTTCAGGTTTCTTGAAGTACGACTGACAAACAAATATTTGTTTATATCAAAAATATGTAGAATGTGAGGATTTGATATATGTAAACATCATGAAGTGATTACCTCAAATTAACACATACATCACCTCATACAGTGACCACATTTTTGTGTGGCTGTAACACTTATGATCTGCTTTCTTAGCAACATTTTATTAGTCCGTATAGTACATCAACTACCATCACCAGACTGTACCTTGAATGCCCAGAACTTATTCATGTTACAAGTGAAAACTTGTGCCCTTAGACCAAGATGGCCTTACTTTCCCAATCTCTCACCCCTGGCAAACACCATGTACTAGCTGTTGCTGTGAGTCCCACTGTCTTTGATGCTTCCCACCGTGCTACTGAGATGACACGGTAACTGTCTTTCTGTGCCTTGCATATTTGAGTTACACCACAATTTCTTTATCCTCTCATCTGTCGATGGACATGAGGCTGTTTCCATATCTTGCTTGCTATGTAAAAAATGCTACTGTGAATGTGGGAGAACAGATCTCTTACGATACTGATTTCACTGCCTCTGGACATATACCCAATGATTACTGAATCCTATAGTATTTCTATGTTTAACTTATGGAGTAACTTGCACAATGTTTTCTGTGTCTGCTGCACTGTTCTACAATCCTAACGAGTGTGTAAAAGGGTTTCCTTTTCTGGCCAACTTATTATCACTTGTCTTTTTGATTACAGCCATTCTAATATGTGTGAGGTGATATTTCACTGTGTTTGGATTTGCATTTCCCTGACAATTAGTGATGGTGAGTAGTTTTTTCATATACTTAATGGACATCTATATATCTTCTCTTGAGAAAAGGCTATTGGGTTCTTGCCAACTTTTCAAATTAGTTATTTTCTTATTTTTTATTTTAAAAGTAAAAAAATGAAAACGTATCAACAGACAGACAGCCACTTACAAAGTAGCACAAGAATAGAACAATTAGAACTGAATTACAGACAAAGTGACAGGGAATTAACAATGGCTATTGTATTGCATATTGATAACTTTGAAGTGTATACTCAGGAAAACAAATATAGACATGTTAATGATTAGTTGTTTGATCAGTTATTTTCTTATTATTGAGTTGAGTTTCTTATATAGTTGGGGATATATAAAGAGATATGGTATATGTCTGAGATACATATATAGTTTACAAATATTTTCCTACCATTAAATAGATTGCCTTTTAGCTTTACTATTTTATTTTGTGATACCGAGCCTTTTAGTTTGATGTGTTCTCACTTGTTTATTCATGATTTTTTGTGTTTTTACTTCTGGTGGCAAAAAAGGTGTTGTCAAGACCAATGACATTAGCTTTTTCCCTATTGTTCTTCTGAGAATTTTAATGTTTTGTCTCCTTTTTTTAATTTAAAAAGAAGGAAGAAAACATATTAACAAAAAGACATCCATTCACAAAATAGTGTACGAACAAAACAAACAATACAGAGTTACAGACAAAGTGGTAGGAAATTAACAATGGTCCTTGTAGTACGCATTGATATCTTCAAAGTGGTTTCTGAGGAAAACAAGTAGAGACGTGCAATAGTGATGAAACAAGTAATCGTTAACTGTTCCTCTCAGTAAAGCAATAGAAGACAGTAGTATGACTGTTAGCTCTCCTGAATATACATACACAATTTCCCCTTCTTTCCTTTGTCCTTTCCCACACCCCAGTTACTCATTATTTTGATCACTTGTCTTTCATTTCACAAGCCTTATTATACTTCCTAGTTTTTATTCACTCTTTCAGGTTCTTACACTAGTGGGACAATGCTTTGCTTACGCATGTAGGTCTGATTTATTTCACTTATGAGTATGGTCTCTAGTTGTGACCATTTACCTATAAAAGCCTCGAGTTTGTCTTCCTTTATAGTTGAGAAATACTCCACTATATAAAAGTAACACAATTTTTTATCCAATCCTCAGTGGATGGACATTTGGGTTGCTTCCACAATTTAGCGATTACAAATTGTGCTGCTATGAACATGGGTGCACAGAAATCACTGTGATATGATGTTTTTAGATCTGGGAAAATACCCAGAAGGGGAATAGCTGGGTTGAATGGGACCTCTAGTTTGCTGAGCAATCTCCAAACTGCTTTCCACAGTGGTTTCACCAGTGGAGAAGAGTCCCTATTTCTCCATAGCTTCGCCAGCATTTGTTATTGGTTGATTTCTTAATGCTAGCCTTCTTACTGGGGTGAGGTAAAATCTCATTGCTGTTTTAATTTGCATTTCTCAAATGACTAATGATGTTGAACATTTTTTCCTGTCTTTATTTGCCATTTTATTTCTTTATCTGAGAAGTGTGTATTCATCCCTGCTGCCTATTTTTGGATTGGGTCTTTGAATTTGCAGGGGCTGATGTTTTTCAATTCTTTATATGTTCTAGATAGAAGACCTTTGTCTGAGGGACACTCAGCTAAAATTCTTTCTGAATTTGTGGGTTTTCTTTTTACTTGGCTGGTGATTTCTTTAGATGTGCAGAAACTTGTCAGTAGGATAAGATCCTAGTTGTTCATTTTTTCAAGTATTTCACAGGTAGTTTGGTTTTTGTTCATGAAATCTCTGCCTACCCCAATGTCTTCTAGGTTTTTACCTATTTTCTCTTCCAATAGATTTTATGTTTCTGGTTTAATATTGAGATCTCTGATCTATTTTGACTTGAGTTTGTTGCATGGTGATAGACTTGGATCTATTTTCTGTCTTTGGCAAGTGGCAAACCAATTTTTCCAGCACCATTTATTAAAGAAGCTATTATTCTTCCAGTGAGCTTATTTGGCACCTTTATCAAAAATTAGGTGGCTGAGTGTGATCATGGTTGTTTGTATCTATGTTTTTCAGTCTGTTGCACTGATCTTCTGGTCTGTTTTTTATCCAGTACCATGTTGATTTTATTATAGTAGCTTTGTAGTATAATTTCAGGTCAGGGATTGTAATTCCACCTGACTTGTCCTTGTTGCCCAAGACTGTTTTTGCTATTATGGGTCTCTTATGGTTCCAGATTAATTTAAGGAATGTTTTCTGTAGATCTGTGAGGTATGCTAATGGTAGTTTAATGAGAATTGGATTGAATCTGTACAACAATTTTGGTAGTATGGCCATTTTCACAATGTTGTTTCTTCTTATCCATGAACAAGGAATGTTTTTCCATTTATTGAAATCCTCTTCGATCTCTTTTTTCAGAGTACTGTAGTTTTCATTGAACAGATCTTTTACTTCTTTTGCTAGGTTGATTCCTAAGTATTTCAATTTCTTGGATGATATTGTGAAAGGTATGGTTTCCTTAATTTCTGTCTCAGTCTGTTTGTTGTTTGTGTATAGGAATGCTATTGAATTTGTAGTGTTGACTTTGTATCCAGCTACACTGCTGAATTTGTCAATTACTTCAAGAAGTCTTCTTGTGGAGTTTTTAGGGTCTTCCATGTAGAGTATCATGTCATGTGCAAATACTGATAGTTTTACTTTTCCTTTCCTATCTTTATTCGTCTTATTTCTTTCTCTTGTCTAATTGCTCTGGCTAATGCTTCCAGAACTATGTTGAACAGGAGTGGTGACAGTGGACATCTTTGACTTGTTCCTGATTTTAAAGTAAAAGCTTTCAGTTTTTGTCCATTTAATATGATGTTCGCTCTTGGTTTGTCATAGATGGCTTTGATCATGTTGAGGTTAAGACCATCTATTCCTATTTTCTGTAGAGTTGTTATCATGAATGCATGCTGGACTTGTTGAAAGCTTTTTCTGTGTCTATTAAGATGATCATATGGTTTTGTCTTTGGCTGTATTGATATGGTGTATAACATTCATTGATTTGTGAATATTGAACCATCCCTGCATTCCTGGAATGAGCGCAACTTGGTCATGGTGTATGATTTTCTTCATGATTTTCTGCATTCTATTTGCTAGTATTTTATTGACTATCTTTGCATCTATATTCATTAGGGAGATTGGTCTGTAATTCTCTTTCTTGGTTGGGTCTTTCTCTGGTTTTGGTATCAGTATAATACTTGCCTCCAAAAATGAGTTAGAGAGAATTGCTTCCTTTTCAATTTCATTGAAGAGCTTGAGGAGTGTTGGTATTAAATCTTCTCTGAATTTCTTATAAAATTCTGCTGTGAATCTTTCAGGGCCTGGGCTTTTCTTTGCTGGTAAGTTTTTAATCACATCTTTCATCTCATTAATTGATATTGGGTTGTTCAGGATTTTTATATCTTCTTGACTCAACCTTGGTAATTCATACATATCTAGGAATTGTCCATTACTTCTGAGTTTTCTATCCTCTAGGAGTAAAAATGTCAAAGTAGGCATTAATGATCTGAATTTCTGTAGAATCTGTAGTAATTTCATTCTTTTCATTCCTTATTGCACGAATTTGAGTTCCTTCCTTTGTTTTTTTGGTAAGGTTAGCTAGGGGTTTATCAATTTTATTTATTCTTTCAAAGAACCAACTCTTTGATTCATTTATTTTTGTAAGGTTTTCTTCATTTCAATTGCATTAATTTCTGCCATGATCTTTATAATCTCCTCCTTTCTTTGGGCTTTGGGCTTGACTTACTCTTCAGTTTCTAAAAATTTGAGGTGCAGCATTAGGCTATTTATTTGTTCTCTTTCTGTTTTCCTTGTGTGTGAGTTCGCTACTATAAATCTCCCTCTGAGGATTGCTTCCACTGCATTCCACGGATTCTGATAAGTTGTATCTACACTTTCATTTGTTTGAAGGTATTTTTAAATTTCTTCTTTAATTTCTTCTGTGACGCATTGGTTGTTCAGGAGGTTGTTGTTTAATTTCCAAGTGTTTATGGAGATTTGGAGTTCCTTTTGTTATTAATTTCCAACTTCATTGCACTGTGTGCAGATAATATGCATGGGATGATTTCAAGTCTTTTGCATTTAGGTAGTTACGCTCAATGGGCTAGAATGTGTTCTATTTTAGAGAAAGTCCCATGTGCAGCTGAGAAAAATATGTATTCTGATGTTGTGGTGTGGAACACTCTATATACATCTACAAAGTCCATTTGTTCACAGTTTTGATTCAGATCTGTTATTTCTTTTCTGGTTTTTTGTCCAGTTGACCTATCTCTGTGTCAAAGGGGTGTTTAGGCCCCTATTACAACAGCGTTACTAATTATGTGGGTTTTTATGCCTGTTAAGATGTGTCCTAGGTATTCTGGTGCTCTGGCATTTGGTGCATACGTGTTTAGGTTTGTTATCTCTTCCTCTTGCAGTTTTCCCCTAAAAGTATATAGTGACCTTCTTTATCTCTTTCAGTTGTTCTTGGCTTGAAGTTTACATTTTCTGTGAACATAGTAAATACTCCTGCTTTTTTATATGTTCTTTTCCTTTGTTTTCCACCCTTTGAGTTTCAGTCTATGGTTTTCCTTTGGAGTAAAATGTGTTTCCTGTACACAGCATATCATTGGATTTTGTTTCTTAATCCACTCTGCCAGTCTGTTTCTTTTGACTGGTGAGTTGAGGCCATTTACATTTATGGTTATAACTGATATGTGTTGCCTTATCTTTGTCATGTTATTTTCTTGCTGTTGGTGTCTTACTTCTTCTACCTGTCTACTGTCTGCTCTTCTTAAGAGTTCCTTTCTGTTGTTGTTCTTGAAATTGCATTCATTTTCTTCTCTATCTAGAATGTCTTTTGGTGCTTTCTGTAAGGATGGCTTGGCAATTATTAAGTTCTTCAGTTGCTCTTTGTTGTGGAAATATTTTATTTCTCCATTAAATTGAAGGATAGTTTGGCAGGATACAACAATCTTGGTTGGAAGATATTTTGTCTTAGGACCTGTAATACTTCACTCTTAGTTGGATGGTTTGTGTTGAGAAGTCTGCCATGATTCTGATGGGCTTTCCTTTATAGGTGCTGTTTCTTTTCTCTAGCAGCTTTTAATATTCTGTTCTTTTGCTGGAGATCTGGGCTCTTGATTATTACATGTCTGCTTGTAGTTTATTGTGGTTATGACTAGTAGGAGTTCTATATGCCTCATTACCTGAATCTCAGATTCTATTTCCATGCTTGGCAAATTTTCTGCTATTATTTCTGCAAATATTCTTTTTTGTCATTTGTGTCTCCTCCTGCTGTTTCACTGACTCCTATTACTCTAACATTATTTCTCTCTGCCTCACCTTGCAGCTATTGGATTATTATTCCTGGATCCTTGTTGATTTTAAGAGATCTTCCTTTCAGGATCACTAGCTGCCATGCTGTCTTCAAGATCTGAAATTCTGTCTTTGGCTTCATTCAAGCCATTCTGCAAGCTTTCAATGGAAGTTTTGATTTCTCAGAAATCCCTTTGAGTCTGTTTCATGCATTCTAATTCATTCCTATATTGCTCATGTAACATTTCAATCCATTGCCCATGTTCATTTATTTGTTTACCTCTAGCTGTGTTTGTTTATCTCTGTTTCTTCTCTAGATGTGTGGAGCATTTCTTTCTTTTTTTTTATTTTTATTTTTTTTATTTTAGAAACATAAAAGTACAAAAACATATTGACAAACAGACACCCATTATCATAGAAAATAGTACAATCACAACTAATCTATAGACAAGGTGATATGGTCTCAACAGTAGTTGTTGCTTTATCCATTGATATCTTCGAATTGTAGATGTATGGACCCATATACAGACATGCAA